>JAAGNO010002834.1:2212-34840 GCA_033439905.1 Ceryle rudis | reverse complement strand
CTTCCCCCCCCCCCCCCCCCAACAAGCACGCATCAGAATGGACGTTTGGCTTCTATGAGCCTCTCTTCTAGCAAAACACGAAAGTTGCATGCGTAGGTGTTTAATAATAGTGAAATTTGAGTTGCTTGCAGGCCTTCTAAGTTCGCATGCTTGTCTGATGAGGACGCAGTGACTTGTGGTCTGCATTGTCACATTCTCAGCCACGTTGAAAAAAGTACATGGAGCTTGTGCTTCGTTTCTGAGATTTGCAGCAGCTTGTTTATGGCTCTCTCTGGCCACAGCAGTGAGAGCTTTTTATTTTCTTCTTCAGTCTGCAGTTGGTTTTTTGGGTTTTGTTTTTTGTACTGGGAGAGTTAACTCAGATGAGTTAAGGGATTTGATTTGATTATTTTGTATTTTCTTTTTTTTAATTGCCTCCTATTGTAACAATCCTTTAAGTTGTCGACTGAAGTGATATTGCTAGTAGCCAAGAAACGGAGGTTGAGGCTGTTCTGACCATAGCGCTTTGGTGTTTTCACCATTTTGGAAATTAAGATGAATGGCTAAACTCAGTAAGATCTCAGAGGTGTCTGTTGTTGTAGCAAGTCCGCCATTCTTTAGAAATGGCAGATCCTGTGGGGCCTGTCTTGGATTTTTTTATTTTTTTTTAATCACACTAAAGGAGGCAGAGTGGTGGTTGCCGCCCCCTTCTCTTTGTTACTAGCGCTGGTTCTTTGTTCAGCCTAAAGGGGAAAGGAGGCCCCTGTTAGGGATAATTTTGGTGAGGCTGGGATCTCTCTTTTCCTAGGGAAGAGGAATTGCTTTTTGCCTTTTTGAAAGGAAAACTGCAGTGATAGTTTAGAAGCTTTCTTTCTGCAAATGTTTGAATGCTTTTGTTTTTCTGTAATCAATATAAACACTTTTTTTTTTTTAAAAGAAAGGCAGCTGTAGTTTATTAGATATTGAAACCTTCATATTTTCTATGATCCTGGTTTTGGTAACCGGTGCTAGTATCAGACTTCCTTAGCAGCCAAAAGGCTATACTGGTGAAGGGGGCGGGGGGGGGAAACTGAGGAAGGAAAGAAGAAGTTTGAAGGTGGCAGGATAATGGTCACTTACAAGCAGTTGTAGCGTGTCCTCAATGAATATATAGACTAGGATCAATGCAGTGAACTATAACATAGAGAAAACAGTATTTGTTATGAAAGTATTTAAAAAAAAAAAACTTGGAAAGTTTTTGATGTCTTTCTTTTTATTGCCAAAGCCAACAGTTACTTGACACTTCTTCTGGAAATAGAGTGATTAGAAAAAAATTTGGAGTTAATACCTGCAGTAGATATTTCTAATGCTAACTTGTGGTTCAGCTGGCTATTATGAGTGTTTTGCAACTGTGTTGTAACAGCCAAGTCCTCGATCAAAGCAAGGGGAGTCTTCGAGGCCTTAAATAACCCAAACAATATATATATACACACCTCAATCACCCAACTGAGGTAGTGATATATGTCCAAGGATGTCATAACTGAAGCAGCTTACCATTTATTTCCTCATAATTGTCCTTCCACACATACTTTCATGCTGTTTTTTTAAAATGTTACACTAAAAAGTGTTGAGAAGTACGAGATGTATATATGCATATCTTCTGAGATGCAATAAATTCCTGTGCTTTTATGAAACTCGGTGTGACTGTCATCCAAAGTTGCTTTTTTAAACTAGTCTGTCACTTACCAAGTTTGCTCAGAGTGTGTTGCTGTTATCATTTTCTGCTAAAATTAACAGTTTTAATAGCCTTCGCACTGTACCCACAAACAATAAACTTCAGGTAGATGAAACTCAAATTCATTTTCTGCAGTTTGTTTGGAATAGACTGTCAGCCAAATCCAATTTGCAGAATTTGCATTGCTCGTGATCACGCTCAGGTCAGATATTTTGTTGAAATTTGAGGAAATGTGCTTTGGGAAGAACTAAAACTTTACAAATTAAAATACTTCAGTCATTTTATCAGAAATATTTTTAACAAATGCTTTTAGTCTTAATATGTATAGGGCCATAGTTTAGTGGAGTCTTTTCCTCACACTGTTTAGATCCGTGCTATATCTGGAATGGTGTTGTAGCTTTTATTTTAGCCTCCTACCATGTTCTTCAGGTCATTTCCACTGTCTCGTAGCACGTGGCTCAGGTAGTTCAGTGGTGTCCTCCAAAATGATTGTGTTGTACAGTTGCCCATAGCAATGAGAACAGAACCAAGATTGTCTTTCCAACTCCGTGCTCTGTACAGTAAAGCACCGTTCTAGAGAATCATGCAGCAACTAACACGGTTGCAGTTAATAAGTGTATTTATTCCATGCCAGCACGGTAGCAGTGTTGTTTAATTGCTGCTTGCGCATCATTTAATGTGGGTGTTCAGAAGGCTCTACCTTCAAGAAAAATCTGAGATCTGCATCAGAGTGTGGTTGGTTCTGCCCGTAAAGATGAGACTATACCTCTTATAATAGGGGACTATGCTACTATATTCAGACATTGCTTAATACATAAGCACCTCCAGTTTAAGTTCATCTCGCCTGCAGATGGAAGCTTCAGCTGAAGTGTTCTACAGAAATTCATCCGTTGTTTGCACAGCGATGGTGTCCAACCTCTGCTCAGGTCTCAAAACTCAGAACTTTGCTAGTCTTGCACTTTCTAGTTAGTTTTAAAAACCAGCATAAAACCCCTAGTCCTTCAGGTGCTAGTGCAGTACTTTTAGGGCTGTTTGAATAGCTGTTCTTTGGACTCCTCAGGCATCGATGATCTTTTTTACATTCATCTTTACGTGAGGTCACCCATTAGTATTGCAGAAGTCAATCCAAATGTAACTACTGCTATGAAGATTATATTTTTCATGTGGTTTGCATTGTAGCGGTTTGGTTTCTGCACTTAGAGCAGTTCTGAAATGCCTCATGATGTCGTGGTAACTGTACTTAAGCAAACATATGGTCAATGTACGGAACTCTTTATCCCTATCGAAGTTACAAAGTAATGTAACTTAGAAGTTACAAAGCGTCAAAGCAAAAAAGTGAACGACATTTCTTGCCTCTTTGCTTAGGCTCTTAAGACCGTTTTGTAACGGGTTAATTCAAAGGTGTTATTTTTCCATGTATCTTAGTAACTGGAGAGACTGATGTACTTTTTGGGGGGACATAGCAGCTTTTGTTAGTCAGATGTATG
This sequence comes from Ceryle rudis, assembly GCA_033439905.1. Classification (NCBI taxonomy): domain Eukaryota; kingdom Metazoa; phylum Chordata; class Aves; order Coraciiformes; family Cerylidae; genus Ceryle; species Ceryle rudis. Next base: position 31,660 of record JAAGNO010002834.1, on the reverse strand, counting down.
TTTGTCAGATGTAATTGAAGGTCTTGTAAGGATATGTAGCCTCTTGTATTCTTCCATAGTTCAGAATATTTAACATTTGTAGACCTTGCTGAATTCTCAGATAGTGTCCAAAGCTTACATTCACCAAACGAATCATGTGGGTTTATCTTTATTTGATAGCTTTCCTCAGAATTTAGGTAAGTAACTTGTATGGATTGAGAACTAATTTATTTATTTATTTTTAATATATTTCCACCCAGAATGTGGCAGTGTATGTTTAATTTTCATGTAGGTCTTCTGGTCATTTGTTGCCATCACGTTTTGCATCGCACGGTGAACAGTGCAGGATGGTAAACTCATGCCAGCATTACACTGGTGTTTGGTTCATCCCTTTCTAGTTAAGGAGCCAACTTTTCACAAATTACATTGTTACTTCTCAATGAGGGCTGTTTAACTGATATTCTTACTTGTATAAAACAGTAAATTTCAGTCTTTGAAGCCTTGCTGTGAAAGATAAATAGATTTGCCAATTTTTTGTAGGTACTACTTTGCATTTTTTCCATCCACTTCCTCTTTAAGTTATGTTCTTTTCTTTTACACTTTCAGTGTGCACCCACACTGGTGGGTGATACAAAATATGCTCATAACACTCTGTGATTTTACCTTTGTATTGTCAAGTTTAGGATCAAGTACTCCTACTGTCTGCAATGGCTAGTCTTGTGCACTTGGTCTCGCTGTGCCTGTTTCTCATGTATGCGTACTCTAGTCAGTCCAGCACTGTGCAGAGATTTTTTTTTAGCTCAGTCAGCGAGGGAGATATCCTGTCCCTGCACACACTAGCTCTTGGTACGCCTTCCTTTTCTCGCCAAAGTACTCTATTAATGCTGTGATGTATGAAGAAGAGATATACAGGTTTTGGGATCAGTGGATGAAGAGTTTGTACCAGGAAGGGCACCTTCTCTTTCACTGAGTAGAGAAGGAGAGAGACTTTTGACACCTTTGTCATTACCACAGGATGATGTCTTCAAGATGGGACCCCTTTGTGATGTGATGTTGGCTGAAAATGAGGGTGCTGATGAAGAAAGGAACCTCTCACCTTTTCCTTCCCCACATCGCAACAGTCCCTTGAAACATAATGGGCTTTTTGTCCATATACTTTATATATCTTTTTTTAAGACGCTAATTCCAAAACCCTTTTTTGGTGGTGATGCTGAGACCTGAAAGATGTAAATGGTATTGCCTATTGCTAAAGTGTATTATGTTGATATCTATTGATAGCTGTTACTGCTGACCGAGAATGTGGAAGGATCAATACACTTGTGCTAGATACTCACCCGCAGGTCTTCTGTTTGATTAAATAAGCTCCTGTTAAATTTACCAACTTGCCAATTCTTTTAAAATTTCTCTTTTCTGGTAAAAAAAAAAAAAATAAGTGAAAGTTAAAAGGTATGATTAATTTTTTTTATTTATCAGTGGATACTGCAGTGTATGGTGTGTAGCTTGGTTTTGAATCTGTTTAACTGATGAATTGAAATATATCGAGGGATATATTGCAAGTATATTTGGGAAGCTTGTTAATATTTAGGGTTTTCCCTTTTACATAAGGGAAAATAACATATATTTTATGTAAGAATGCTTCCTTATCCATCAGCATGAGGAGTAAAATGTCAGTGATGACTATACAAGCTGAAGTAGTTGAAATTGAAATGACTCATTTAAAAACCTAACAAAACAAAACTCTGAACCACACACATTCTTTAAGCCAGAGATGCATTTGGAATGAAGTTTCCTCAAATTTATCATGTTATTGAAAGTCACTGTTGTCTTAAATTTCAAAATTTTAAGTTCTTACTAGCGTGAGGCTTTGTAAATTTGGGACTTAACGGTAACTTCGCAGAGCAGTGCTGCCATAGTAAATGGTTTCCATCTTCTACTTATTAGTTACAAAGAGCTGTAATAGAGCTTTCCTAAACACCAATTCTGTAAGGTATTTTGTTAAATGCTTGGAACTGTTTTTGCTGGTGGGAAGGAGTGTGGTCATAGTCTCTTAATACCTTCTGCTCTTGACCTGCATGTGACCAAAACTGCAGCCTTACAGTAAGTATCTGCAAGACTCCAGGTCTTAGTAACTGATAAGAAGTGCTAATCCACCACTTAAATACCTAATTTACGAGTAGGTCCAAGTTCCTCAAAGTTATTAAGTTAATGCCCAAACTTGATATTTCTTATTGGCTATAATGCTTAAGGGGATCTTACTAATGTCTATAAATATCTGAGAGGTGGGTGTCAAATGGAAGGAGCCAGTCTCTTTTCTGCAGTGCCAGGACAAGGAATAACGGGTATAAACATGAGCATAGAAGGTTCCACCTCAACATGAGGAGAAATTTCTTTCCTGTGAGGGTGACAGAGCACTGGAATGGGCTGCCCAGAGAGGTTGTGGAGTCTCCTTCTCTGGAGATTTTCAAAACCTGCTTGGATCTGTTCCTGTGTGGCCTGCACTGGGTGATCCTGCTCTGACAGGGGGGGTTGGACTCCATGATCTCCAGAGGTCCCTTCCAACCCCTACCTTTCTATGATTCTCTGATTCCATTGGTACGGAATGACTAAGAGGTAGGTGCTGAGCGATTGTTTCTCTAGATAACTTCATCTTGCATTATTTTAGGTTATAACTGTTTTCTTAAGCATCCCGACTCTCCTTGTCGCTATGAAATATGAAAGCTGGAGTTTAGAATGCATTGAGACTTAGAACCTGACTGCACCACCTGCTTCCTTGGCAGTTGGTGATGCTGTTTTTTCCTTCCTCCTGAGCTGAACCTCATGTTGACTAGGTGAAACTAAAGCTGTTCTGCAGCAGTGCTTTCTCTTGCCTCTGACTAACAAAATGTGTAAAATAGTATGACATTGTGAAAATAGTGGACAAGGCAGAATGTGCTGGAGGATGTGAAAGAAGAGTATAAAATTCAAGAAAATGAAAATCACTAATCCTACCAAGAAGTTTAGTCAAAAAGAAAAGAGGCATTGTTGTGGAGTTGTTAGGGAATTCGCCAGCTGAAAGCCATTGACAACTGGCCATATCTTCTTAGGCTCGTCTACTTTTCCAGAAACGTATGGACTCCTAGTTCTGTTTAAAATGGTTCATGTGTTGGGAATGTCAGTACTCGGAAGTGGAGGTCTGTATGTTCTAATACCACCTGACCTGGGAAGAAAAATTACTAGCCCGTGATAACAGCCATTCTTTTCTTTGAAGTGAATGTCACATTTGTTTTCTTAATCTTGTGACCAGTTGTTCTGCAATTTGACAGAGCCTGGCTAATGGGATTACAAGTTTCAGATAAACTATTGTGGATCTCTAGTTTCTGACATACAGCCCTTTATGGGCAGTTTGTTTTCCTCGTGGCCTTTTTTGAAATGGACAGTAGTCCCTTTCTAGGGTTTGTGTGGTTGTTTTTTTCCTGGAATCATACCTGCTTGCTTATCTTCTGAGAATGATCCTTTTGAGCAACAATGAAAAGTTGTGGGCTTTTTGATATGAACGGCTCTTAATTTGTATAATATTGACAGGTGATATTGGGAACTATTACTATGGACAAGGGCATCCAATGAAACCTCATAGGATCCGAATGACCCACAACTTGCTGTTAAATTATGGATTATACAGAAAAATGGAAATTTATGTGAGTATAAGTCATAAGAACATCCACTGAAGCATTTTAAGTTATTTTTAAAGGGCTTCAAGTATTTTCATACAGATAAATGAAGTGGAAGTGGTAATACTAAAATAGTGTATTCAGAGCTCTCCTAGAAGTGAAGCAGTATTTTTATGACTGGTGAGGATTGTAGATTGTTGTTCATGTTGAGAAGCAGTGAGGTGGAGCCCCAGTAGAGAATTTTCACCAGTATTTTTATTATTGGAGGGGGACATTGGGGTGTTGGGGGGACATTGGAGTAACTGCACAAAGAATTAGTCAAATTGTATGCTAACAGCAGAGTAGCCCTTGCTTTATGTAAACTACTACTATCAGTTTAACTTGCTCTCACTTCAAATTAGATTAGATTTCTTTTGAGTTGTCTCTTTTAGCAAATTAACTAATTTTGCAGAGCACTGTGATGATTTCTGTAACTTGTTCTTGTTACCAGCGACCTCACAAAGCTACTGCTGAGGAAATGACCAAGTACCATAGTGATGAATACATCAAATTTCTCCGATCAATAAGGCCAGACAACATGTCTGAGTACAGCAAGCAAATGCAGAGATGTAAGTGTCAACATTAGGCTAAGTGTATGTGCGTGTGCTCTCGTGGCTGGCGTTGCTTAAAGCTAAATATTCACCAGTACAGAGGTATGAACATGGCTTAATGTTGTGGGTGGATTAGAGAAATAGAGTAACATGTGCCTGCCTTTAGGTACGCTAATTTGGGGACTCTACTGTTAAAAGTAGCCATCTTGTCAAAAATGTTCTTTAAGTTTATGGAAGTTTTGCCTCCCCTTTCACAGGCTGTATTCTAGATATTAAAAAATATTTTTTTTGTAGACTTAATGCATAGATTAAACTTCAGTCATGAGCTGCTTGCAAAAGTGTCTTAAAATCTGTTCTAATGAAAAATCTTCCTAAAAAAAATGGCTTTTAGAAGAGTAGAAAAGAAAAATCAATGTGTGAAAATGTGTTTAAGTCAAGAAAAGGAGCTATTCATTCCTCTTGGAAGGAGATGGTAAAAATTGTATATTATTCACCCTTTCTGTTAATTTATTTCTTTAATTATAGGAATAGGCTCAAAGTACTGTTAGGAATGCAGTTGGACAGCTATTACACCAATTTAAAAGGCAGTACTGTAACCTCTTTGTGATGCCTTATTCTCAGTAAATTATTTTTCCAAGTAATTGTGTTTTTCTTAACATGACCTGTGTTAATCTGCACTTCTACAATAAGTTAGAAGTGATTAAACTTCTTGTTAATGAGGAGACATATCTTCCCATGTAAACTAAAAGGGGGCAGAGGGGGGTGAAAAGAGAGACAGTTTGGAGTCATCTGTGGTTTATAAAGACTTTGCGTTGGTTTCAGTGTTTAAAATTTAGCCTGACAAAAATAGGTGGGGGTGGGAGAGGAGTAATTAAAATGCTAAATGAACTAAGCATTGCATCTGTAAATGTTATCCATGCATATAGCGATGCTGTTGGAATGGTGGTTTTGAAAAGTAACACATTTCTCACACAGTTAATGTTGGAGAAGATTGTCCTGTATTTGATGGCCTGTTTGAGTTTTGTCAGCTGTCAACTGGAGGCTCTGTTGGTAAGTAAAGGATGTTTGCCACCTATTTTGTAGCATTATTACGTTTATTAGCAACTTAAAACTTTGATAGTATATTTAACATGAAGCAAATTTAAGTTGTTGAGTTTTATTTTGCAAAGAAATTATATCGGATGCAGACTGTCAAATATGAGATCTATCAAGTATCTCAGTATTGGTAAGAGATCAGATCTAGGATAAACCTTAAAAAATAAGATACTATTTCATGTAACGGATTTAAAGGCCTTCAGAAGTTTCTGACTGCATTTCCTTTCATTTTTGTGTATGTCGTTTTGCAGCTGGGGCAGTAAAATTGAACAGACAACAGACGGACATGGCTGTTAATTGGGCTGGAGGACTTCACCATGCCAAGAAATCAGAGGCATCTGGTTTCTGTTATGTCAATGATATCGTGCTCGCTATCCTTGAGTTACTGAAGTAAGTTTATAAGGGTAACAAGGTAAAATTATAGAAAGTGTCAAACTCAAGTATTTAAATACTTGAAGATATGGATTGTAATTGTTATTTCAGTGAGTTTTCACAGGCAGTGTTGAACTTTCTCAGTTTCAATTAAGAAAACTCCAAGCTCTGCCCACTCTCTTTGGCTTTAGCAAGAAGTTTAAAATACAGGCAAGATGAAAAGATAACTGATAAGAGATGAGGTTAAAACAGGTATTTAGAAGTACTCTACAGAGTCAATAGTGAGCTTCTGGAACTTGTTGCTACAGGAGGCTGAAGGAAGCAGACAGCAACAACAGATTCAAAAAGAGATTAGACATAAACATGGACAAGAGGTCTGTGAATGGATGTTAAAGATCCAACCAATGATGCACCCTGTAAAACATAATACGCTGTAATTCTAGGTGGTGGGGAAGTACCGGCGTAGGAGACCTCAGAAAATGGACAGGTTTACATGCTTTCTGTAAATGTCAATCTCCTGCTGCTACTGATGGGAACAGAATAGTAGGCTAGATGGATCACTGCCCTGACCCCTTAGGACAGTAATTATGTGCACAATCATACACCCATTTGGTTTGTCAATATGCGTGCTTGTTTCCTATCAGTTGAGTCGTTACGAAGCCGAATATTCAGGAAAGATCCTGCACCGAGCTTCCTTGGGTTGTTACATGAATTAATGTGACTCTTATGAATAAATAATGAAATAACAGCTGTGCTGCTGTGACTGCAAAATAAAAAAATGAGACGAGTAATGGAAAAGTGATTCTATAATTAACTCCAAGCAGTAAGGCTTCACTAGAACTTAAAATCCTGAGGGTTACTTGTACTGCTTCGGGGGACTGTACCCCTTCTAATAACACACAAATCTCTCTCTTTACAGAAAATATATAGGTAACACTAGCATAGTTAATATTAACATATTAATTAAAACATTCATTTTAATGTACAGCATGTATTCAGGATCTGTCTCTGCAGTCTAAGATAAGCAATATGATTTTCTGTGGTCCAGTCTTGAATTTTTTTAATTTAATGTACACATGAAAGAAGGAAGCACACAAATAGTTATGGCTTATGTCACCATGGCAAACTGTCCTATTCAGTGTCTTGTTAAGCAAAAATCTTAAGATGACCTGAATTATGGCTGCTCAGACTCAGTATTCTATAGCACTATGCAAGGCATGAAAATGTATCTTCTGCTATTGATCAACTTTGTTCTTCACTGAGCAATACAGATTTTAAGGGATACTTGCTGTTGTTTCCAAGGTTTCCAAGGTTTCAAACAACTGATTTCTTTATCCAGTTCAAACTGATCTGAAACTTAAGAGTGTTTAAGGAAATACTAAGCAATAGTTTGATATTTTTTTCTTAATATTTATTTGTGAAGGTAGGCACATCCTTGTTTCCAAGTTTCAGAGATGAAGTCACTGAAAAATGAGTATTTAAATTTCATTTTTGTGGGTTTATGGAACATTAGTTATGCCTACTCGTGGCACCGTGCTCTTTGAAGCATGCACCGAGAGGTGTTTTAGTGCAGATTGTGTTGGTAATTGTTGAGAGAGAAGAAAGAAATGCCCCATGAAAGGAGTGAGTTCAGCAGATGTTAACAGGAGAGTGGTGTGAACAGAAAAAACAAGTTTCAACTTTTGCAGTGAGACAACTTGGGGTAAATCATAAATACGTTACATACCTAAATTACTGATTTTGATGAAGAGAAACTTGCTTTCAAAATTCTCAGTACAATCTGGATAATAATAAAAGCATATGGTCACTTCAGCCAAAATCATCAAAATGGTCATAATCTCAGATTCTAGTGTTTGGTCAGGTTTGGGGTTTTTTTGTTAGGTTTTTCCTTGTTGAGGTATCAGTATATTATGAACATAACAGCTAATGATGATTTCTCATACACTATTTTCTTTCTAGGTATCACCAAAGAGTGTTGTATATTGATATTGATATCCATCATGGTGATGGTGTTGAAGAAGCATTTTATACCACAGATCGTGTCATGACAGTATCATTCCATAAGTATGGTGAATATTTTCCAGGCACAGGGGACCTTAGGGTAAGGCTAAACATGAAATTTCATTAGGTGATAAATTCCCTCTTATTCTTTTCCTTGTAGATACTGTTTTACTACCAGGTTACAATAACTCTGTCCAGTAATAACACACAGAAGTAAGTTTTCAGAAGGTAAATTAGTCTAGAGGGATAGGTTTATTGAAGAAACTTAGAAAAAAATACAGGATAGTGCAGAAGTAAATTATTCACACATGAAATCAGCACATTCGTTGTCTGAAATTTTAGCTCAAACATAGTTCACTCGGATTTTGTAAATGTCTTTAGGAAGACAGTGTGGTATATTCATAACAGTTACCTCCACATACAGTGAAAAGTAGCTGTTTGGAGATCACATGTCTTCAAAACTTATTTCAAGTCTTAGGAAAATTTCATGCCAGAGCTTTAATAATAACAAAATTTCAGTTGCAGCTCGAATTTACCGTGTTTTATTTGCCTAGTAATACAGTTGGCTTGTTTTTGGAATATTTTTTAATGTCGCAAAGTGTGTTTTGAGTTCTTTTTGATGCTCACTGCTGAAGAACTTTAGCATGCCCCACCCAGAGCTGTGTACTAAAGCCTTACAGCTATCTTGACAAAGGGAGCATTGTCCTGTGGCACTGTGAATTAGCATTTATGCTGTTGTGGAATATCTGGCAAAGCAGAGAATGGAAATCAGTTTTCCTGGCCCTTCATATCTTACATTAGTCATTCCTCATGTTGGACACTTGTCTGTTAGAACAGGCAATTCCACTTAACAACCTGAAAGAGTATTTCGAGTATTAAGATTAATATATTCTTAGCTTCAGACTCTTACATTAAACCTCTTTTTATCAGAGATGCTCCTAGGATAAGTAACTCCTCTGGAAGTATCAACTTTGTACATTAGTTTGTACATAAAGTTAGTAATTTTTAAAAGTGTTAAAATATTTTTTAACAGTTGACAGCAAAAATGCTGTATTGGGAGGGAATTCACTGTTTTCCTCCTATGTTTAAATTGATTTAGGGGATACATATATTTTTGTTTCTGCTTATGTTCCCAAAATATGTGCTCCCCAGTGTGCTGAAGATACCCAGAGGACACAGGAGTTGAGCTTTAAATCAGTGGGGTGCTAAGCGTTCATTTCAGCGTGGTTGTTGGAGCTGAATGTTACTGCGGTTGTTAGAGTCTGTTAAACTGTGTTCTAAATTGATAGAGGTAGAAACCAGACCAAGTATTGTTTTTATCCATGTGGTTTGCCTTGACTGGCCACAAGGTGGCAGTGGTGCTTCAAACAAAAAGCAGCTCAAACCAGGATGTTTATCATGCCGAGCCGTTGTTGCTGAATTTAGCTAGAATTTCTTTTTTCTTTTTTTGAAGAGTTAGATATCTTGGCTTTTTAGAAACAGCACTTCCCGTTGACAGAGAAGTTTATGGACTCTTTAACTCACCACACCCAGGACAAAGAATTTAAAGATAACACAGTTGAAATAAATAGAATATTGTACGTTATTGGTTTTTTTTATTTGTTTGTTATTTGGGTTTTTTTTAGCTGTGTCTGTGACAAAACAGTACGTCAGGCACAGTAACTTTTCTGTGCTGCTGGCTAATACTTTGTATGCAGACAATGCTCATTTCAGACTTCATCAGGCTTTATTTCAATTATTACATCCATATAAAAAAACCCAAACCAAAACACATAAGTTTTTTCCTATCTCAGAGCTTGCAAAGCTAACTGAACTAAAGGGAGATCTAATTCTCTGAAAAGTCAGTGTTCCTTCTGGAGGGGCCATTATTGTGCTGCTTGCTTCTGCTCAACTTGATCTGCCATTACTGGTTGTTAGGATCAACTTCAACAGACAAATCTTATCCTTTTGTCAGTGGGCTCCATTCAAGCTTGTTTCTGTTATTCTTTAGTTAGTTGGTCTAGTTTGCTGATCAGGTTACGTTTATATGATGCAGGAACAAATCGTGCATCAGGTGGTGATTTTGTGATTGCAGCTTCATTAATGTAGCTGAATGTTACACAGGTTGTCTAGTTCAGTTGCATTCATCCACTTGCTACTGAAGGTATTGTGCAGTCTGAACTTCCAGTGTCCTTACTAAATTATTTGACTTTCTACACAGCTTAGGTGATCTTTTCTTTATATATATGTAATATGTCAGTTGACACTGTAGTGCTAGGTAGAGACCCAGGTTCTGTGAGGAAATTTGGTCTGTTGATGAATGGGCATCTACCAGAATGCTATATTGTTTCTTTGGTGTTTATAACCAATGCAGATATCAGTTATAAAATTCGTTGAGTTTTTCAGCAATTGGAAAGCAATTACCCTGTTTAGTTGGAAATAGTGTGAACACTAGGCTTTGCTGTGTTTTAGGATGAGATTGATTTTATGATTTGTTTGTTTGTGCTTTATCACTGGAAAGCAAAGCACTATCACCTCAGAAAAATCAGCACTTGAAAGCCTGAGTGATTCACTTTGGGAGATTATGGATAACTGTCATGTTCCTGATCAGCCAGAGTTGAGTTCAGGGCTTTTCAGCCTCTCTAATCTTACAATACTGTGAAATGTTAACAAAGTGCCGGAAGGGGGAAAAAAAAAAGTCAACTGGTAACATTGTGCCTTTGCTGCATTGGGCTATTCATCCCCATGTCTATCCATTCTGCTCCCCTACCCCAATAAAAGATAGTTCCTGCAAGTGACACGTGACTGTTGCATTCACCTCTAAAGAGGCTTTGCTCAGGAAGAGGAAAATGTCCATGGCTCTTTCAGTAGCTTGTGTTGGGAAGTTTAGTATTGCTGAGTCATCCATCTGACTGATGACTTTTAGTTTTCCAAGGATGTTGGATCTGAAGTGTGCTCTTTCTATAGAACAGCTGTTTGAGAATAGTTTACAGCCAAACTGAACAGGTTAAATCATATGGTCTTCTCTACTGCGCCTTTTATTAGTGGGAAGGAACTGCTCAAACTGCATTAGTTTCCATCTGCCTTGGCGAGGAGCTAAAGGGAAGAAATGGGAATATGTGTCAAGAAAGGATCTTTAGGTTTTAAGCTGATCATCAAAACAGAAGTGGATGGATTCAGGGTTTATTCACTCAATTATTTTTGGAAAGATTTTTTTTTTTTTTTATTACATATGTTGCCTAGGAAAGCTGGTAAGATAGTCTGCTATCATTCCTGCCCTGTCACCAGCTGGAACTGAAAATAATCTGCAAGTGTGGTTGTTTTGTTTTGTTGTTGTCTAAAGTCTGAGTTTCTTCAAGGTCACCTAAAAATGGTGTCTGATATTTTTATGGTTTTTTTCTTCCTTTTGCTGCAGCTAGTTTTTCATCCTATGCTTGGAGCAAAGAATATGTTTTTTAAAAGTCCCAATCTATACAGCACCAAAAACATGCATATCACCTTGCTCTTCTTTGTTCACCAGCTTGTTTTTGCTTAACTGTTTTTACTGGACTGAACTGATCAGTTATGTTTTGTCTTTCTGTCTTATATCTTTGAACTAAAATATCAAGTGTACTTGCGGCAATTTTAGTCTTGGTTTACAGCTCCTATACTACAAAATGATTTTATGGGAGAATGGGACTCAAGTAATGTACTTGACCTCCAGATATTAGGAAAAAATTCTTCACCAAAAGGATTGTGAAGCACTAGAACAGGCTGCCCTGGGAAGTGGTGGAGTCACCATCCCTAGAAGTATGCAAAAGGTGTGTAGATGTCACGCTTAGTGACATGTTTTCTTGATAACCTGGCAGTGCTGGGTTACTGGTTGTCTTTAATGACCCTGAAGGTCTCTTCAGATCAACCAGAACAATTCCATTCTGTAACTTTCCCTCGCAGACATGAATAACAGTACAAAATAGCTCAGCTGGCTGTTTGCCATGATACTGTCACAGGCTTCTATATTTGTAGTAAAGAATTTGTCATCTTTGTGTATAGGACATTGGTGCTGGAAAAGGCAAATACTATGCTGTCAACTTTCCAATGAGGGATGGTATAGATGATGAATCATATGGACAGATATTCAAACCAGTGAGTACTCTCTTCTCTTCTTTTGTTTTCATTTTTTAGCTCTGTGGAAGGATACTAGTTGCATTTTGTGGATTTATTTCCATAATGTGAATTAAAGACTTGCTGTTGTATATTGATTATAGATTATATCCAAAGTTATGGAGATGTACCAGCCCAGTGCTGTGGTATTACAGTGTGGAGCAGATTCACTGTCTGGTGACAGACTGGGATGCTTTAATCTTACAGTTAAAGGTAAGCAGAGAAGTGTCTGGTTTTTATCTGTAACTTTTTATTTAATAGAAACCTTTACCCTTCATGCTGTTTTCAAGACACTTGCATGATGAGGACTGGAGTCACAAAGATTTTATTGGTTACTATAATTAATCACCTCTTTCTTTGCTATACAGGAATGGCCAAAAGAAACCCAGACGTTGCCTCTTTCTTTCTGTCCATCTAAAAAAGTTAAGAAGCTTGATTTTCCATGTTCTTCCTAGCCACTCAAGTGATTCCCTTTCTTCTATGCACAGGCTTTCTGCAGCTTTAAAGCAATGTCCTGAAATGACAGGACAACAACAGTCATCCTACTGCAACACTTACTATGATGGGCAAATAACAAAACTAGTGGTTCAGTCAGTAGAACCACAGATGCTAAACATCAAACTCCTTGTTGGGTATAAAATAGGTATTACTGAAATGAGAATACTCACTGCATTGTTAAATTTATAGTGGTGGTTGTTATACTGAGCCTTATGTTAGCATTCATTTTTATTAACTTTTATAGAATTAATTTATTTTACTGTTACTTATATTTCCACCCAAAAGCATGATTCTCAAAATTGGGATGAGATGTTAATTTAGTAAACAACATAAATAATAGTATTAATTTTTATTTTTTACTGCTGTTATTTTGTTTAATTATTAAGTGATAAAATATTAAATATATGTTGAACTTCTGTTAAGCCTTGAGTCCAGTGTGTTTGAATAGTTAATTTTCTGAGTTTTCTTGGTTTTGTGCTTTCTTTGAGGCAATTAGAGTTTTGTAGGCAGCAAAATGCAGTATAGTATCTGTTGGGTCTGCAGTGTTTCAGGGTTCTTTTCTTGATTTGCACCAGGTGGCAAAGCTACTTCAGTTGCCCATACAGCTCAGATTTTTTTCCATCTTACATATCTTGGAATCCAAGAGAGCTGCTGCTTCCTACAGATGCCTTTCAGTATGCTGTATCTCCCTGGAGTGTGTACTGTCTTGGCACCAGTTCACTCTGTAAGCAAGACTTAGCAACCTCTAATACAGGTTCAAATTTAGAAGTAGAAAGGACTGAGTACTGATTTACTGTTTTCCCTTCTTCTTCTCCGTTGCATTTGACTGAGAAACTGTCCCTAAATTTGTCACTATGTACTGATACCAGTTATAAAAGCACAAAACACTGAACTTTCTAAGAGCATTTCAGAACAGCAGCGATAGATCATCATGCAGTCTCTGAAGACTGGGGTAGATAATGTTCAATGTATTTTGTACATTTCTTACCTGTAGATCCTGGCTTATTGTGAGATTGTGCTTAGCTCTAGGGGCAGACTGTTCTGTTTTACTTGAATCAATTCAGTTCTTACTTGATAAGTGCAACTGCATATGTCCGATTAAATAGTTCGTTACGTGTTTGTGTGTTTAATAGATATTATGTATCTATTGTCAACTCTTCTTGTGTTTGACAGGTCACGCTAAATGTGTGGAAGTTGTAAAGACTTTTAACTTGCCGTTGCTGATGTTAGGAGGAGGAGGATATACAATTCGAAATGTTGCTCGATGCTGGACGTATGAAACTGCTGTTGCCTTAGATTGTGAAATTCCTAATGGTAAATACTAACACCCAAATTTATATTTTATTCAAAAATAATAATGGGAGTGTTTAAGTGAACGGATAGAAATAGAAAATCAGATTAGAATAAACTGATGCATTAATAGAAAGTTGTTAGGACTTGGCCAATAATTTTTCAGTAGCTTATGCCCTAAACAAACTTAAGCATTTGGGAGGGTGGTTTTTGCCCTAGCAAAAGTTTTAAATGATTGGATTAAGCTTGGAAAATTCAAAAATTTATGTAATTTTTTACATTTTCATATAAAACTTATGGAGCGTCAACAATTTTTAATATGAATGTCATCAGAATATATACTGCGTTTAATCCTTACATCATAGACCTGTGTAAGTTGGTCACCATGGACATGGTATTCGGGAGAAATTAAGGAGTATGCAAGGGTCCATTTTACCAAGTAAAAACATAACTGTTTCTTCATTTTTATCTACTACTTAAAAGTAACTGTGAAAGTATATTGACTTCCACTTTTCCATTTTACTCAACTTAGGCTATAGAAGCAATCTATAAAAAAAATTTACACAAAAAAATAACTTCTTTCAAATAGTTGAACAGTGAAGTAACTTTTCTGATGAAGATCCCCAAAGATCGTTCACTCCCTTTACTTCTGGACAAACATACTTCTGGACATGTTTTTGGAGTGTCTTCTTATAAAAACTTGTTATTTGGACTGGTTTGTTGCACATCGGTCACTAACAGTTTTCATGCTGGACTGCAGCTTTTGCCTATAACCTTTTGCTATTCACGTATCTCTTTCTGGATTTATAACATTTCCACTTGACTTAAGCAGAATGCTGCTGTCAGTGAGAAAAGAATTTTAGGACAATACCTTTCAAGATGTATATTTTCTGTCTTGCACGTCAATAGATATTCTTTGTCAGCCAGAGCTTTTGAAGAGACAGTAGTATTTCCTTATCTGGGGACACTTTTTCCATTAGCATCTCCCATTCAGTGGATATATGTGAAGTTTCTTGGATTTGTTTTTTTAACATTGCTCTCAGCTTTGCGGGTCCCTGTCATCTTTAATCTGTTCTGAGAAATAGCAGTGCATTTCTGAATGTTGCAATAGCAATTTAATCTTCCCATCTCCTTTCTATCCACCTAAGAAAATTGCTTATCCTGTAATAATCATAAATAAGCAAACAAGACAAAAGGGTTCTATTAGAAGTGGTTTTCAGTGTCTTATTTCTTAGGAATTCTATGGTATTTAGATTTCTGTTACTTTATCTGGGAAGATACGATCATATTCAATATAAAATGCTTCCATTTTCCTGGATGTGCAGTCTTCATCGACTTTATTTTGGTGATTAGGTGTTCCAGTCGGGATCATTATCTGCGAAAACAGAAAAAGTGGGGTTTGGGGGAACAGATGGGCATGGGCATCCCTGAGCCACTGTACAGCGCTTACCATGGATATTGAACTAGCTGTGGTCCTCAGTCTAGTAATACGTGTTTTACTGAAGGAATATTTTGAATGGCTCACTTAAACCTTTCCAACTGGACTAACTCTGAAAACAGCAATAAGAAATCATCCATTGATCTTTTGTCTGCAGAAATAGGAATTTTTTTTAAATTATTTTGTCAAATGTATTACTTACGTTGTTCCAGTGTATGTTCTAACATGATTTCAGTAGAACTTGCTCTTGCTCTTTATATTTTGCCAACAGATTTTAAGTTCTTCCATTGAATGATTTAGAGGAACACTGAACAGTTCAGGCAGTACTTAAGTGTTGCTTACCTGAATGCTACAGGTTTGATAGTTCTCTAACTGGAATCCTGTCAAAACCACTGTTGTATTTAAAATGTTTCAATTCTGGTTTGGATCAGAGAGTTATCTTTTTGTGTTTTGGTTTATAGAGTTGCCATACAATGACTACTTTGAGTATTTTGGACCAGACTTCAAGCTTCATATTAGTCCTTCGAATATGACTAATCAGAATACACCAGAATATATGGAGAAGATCAAGTGAGTAGTGATTACCTTATCTGTCAAGCAGGTCATGTGGATCACATTTCTCCAGAGGTTTAATTGTTAGGCAGTTTTGAAAACAGTATGCTGTTCTCTATTACGTGCTAAAAATAAGTACAGAATACATTTGACATGTTTGTCACCTCTATCAGAAAAGGGACTTTTTAGAAGTCTGTTTCTACAACAGTATGTATGCTTGTGAAGTCCTATGACTACAAATACGAAAATTCAAGACCCAGCTTGGATTTTTACTTCTTCCTACAACTAAAGAGATTACTTATTTTTCTTGGCTTCCTGTTCAAATTTTGTAGAAAGCTTATCCTACCAGGAAAGAAGCTGGTATGCTGTGATGATGAAGATTTCTAATTCTCAACTCCCATGTCTAAACATGAACTAAGACTGTACGTCCTCATAGCTGTCAGCTGTAAAAATAAAAAGTCAAGTGTGAGCTCAGACATCCAAAACTGTGGAAAGATAGCGATATGCGTGCGGTCGCTTGAGTAACTGTGGCTTGACAAATCCACAAGGTTTGAGAAGTGCTTGTTGCTAAGCCGTGGTGGGTAGATGTTTTTAGCCTGTGCCACCTTTGATACTTAGCTTATTCCTCCTCACATCTGGAAGTTTTGATCGTAAACAAATATTTTACTTCAGGGGTGGAGTAATGCATACGTACAATCAATTCTGTACTCAACTGACGAGAGAATTTGTTAGCCTAAAGTACTTGTTGATTACCATGGCTTATCCCTGCTCTGGGTTTAAAAGAGTAAAGCCCAATCCCTGCCCTGAGTTTAACAGGCTGTTAACAGTGCACAGGAATTCTTTTGGTTACTAAAAACAGATGAATAAAGATGTGAAACTATCTGTGTGCGTTTGTCAGTCCTGCTATAACCTGTAAAACTGTCAGATTACAAAATTTACCAAAGCAGTTAAAATACTAATTATTTTAATGGTCAGTATATAGATTGTGATTGGGGTTCATACTACAAATATATAAATCACAGTCAAATTCAAGAGTTTTTAGTTTTTAATAATGTGCAAGGGGGCAAAAAAAATACCTATTTTTGATTGATGTAATTCTACAAAAGCTGCTCTGTAGTAACGTGGTGCTCCAGCTAGTGATCTGCCAGCCTGCTTGCTGTATAGTCTTTATTGCTGAGCTGCTGTGGTGTGAGTAGGTTGCAAAACTTGCTTGGTCTTTAACACGTCCATGGGCACAGATTGTGTGTTTTCCACTGACGGCGATGCAATCTCACATCCTCATGCTAGCACCCACAGAAATAGCAATGACCCATCACTTCAGGGAATCCTTGTTCAGTTAGTTGTATTCTTTCCCAGGGACCTAGCTTTAGGGACTTCCTGGACTGGCAAAACTGCTTTGCCAGGTCGTGTGATTTGAACAGAGACACTAGGGATTCTAGAAGCACTGGTTGCACTTCAGCTCTTCAAATTGTGCAGAAGGATACTAAGATCACTGTTACACATGATGGTATTTGACACTTGCCAAACCTTCCTGTCTACTTGGACTTCTTTGGCATGAGAGTTTTGAGTTCCAAAAGAAGCCCAGTGCCTTTCCTGTTTGTGCATGTGGTGCTTTTGGAGTGGTCACATCAGGGAGCTCAGACGGGACAGAACTGCTCTCTGTTCTTCCCGAAACAACAATAAGGAATCTCACCCAGATAGATCACTTTTTGACCCTGTTGTCATTGCTGCATACAGTCAGGAAGTCTTCATGTTTTGTCTGACTTTCTATCTAAAAAACTAGAGGATAGTTTTTAATCTGACTTGATACTCTGGCTTGTTATAAACAGAACAATACTGTCACTCGGTTCAGCCCAAGTGGGCAGCACTTGCAATGACCCTGTGGGCAATTGAAGATTGAAGGTGATGGAAATAAGTGTTTAAAAAGTTCAAAGAAAATTATGTTGCAGTACACTGTGGACAGTAATGATCTGTCAAGGATGGAAAACTTTCTGAACTTGACATGACTTTTTTTGTGGTGGTTGTTTTTTAATTGAAACAATGACTTTAAAGCAAAGCAGGTTACCTTTGGATGCAGAGTTTAGAATAGAATACAAAATCCAAGGAAATGCCACTTCTGTGTACTAATACTTTCCTTGTCTGTTACTTGCAGACAACGCTTATTTGAAAACTTGCGCATGTTACCTCATGCACCTGGTGTACAGATGCAGGCCATTCCTGAAGATGCTGTTCATGAAGACAGTGGAGATGAGGATGGAGAAGATCCAGACAAGCGCATTTCTAGTAAGAACTATCTTTTCGTGATGGAGCGTGTCCAAGCACAGTCTCTTTTAATTGTTCAGAACCTTAGCACTAGTGCAATGTTGGAAGACTGGCAGTTTTGTTTCCCGAGTAAAAAATTTTGCCGCTGGTCTGCCAGTTTTGCTGGTCTTAAGGTGACATCTGTGCATAAATCTGAACCTGTTAAAGAAGGATAAAGAAATGTTGGAAGAACATGGAGTTTTGCATCTTATGAAACAGTCTGGCTACTATAAATGCAAAATAGGTACTCCAGAAGGCTCAGGTTAATTTTAACTGAAGGAGTGCAGGACTTAATTTCTGTCTTTTGCTAGTCATACAAAAAGTAATATTCCTCCCTTGATGTAAAGTGAGATAATGTGTTTTCAAAAAAAAAAAAAAAAGGCTTTTTTTGTCGTGCAAGAGATTTTCATTACTTGCAACACTACCCTTTACTTCATTCTATTACCATTAGACTTTGTATGGACAATGAGTTGTTCTTCAGCTACAGCCAAGTTTCCTGCTACATTTAACCTTTTTTGATGGTGACTGGAATAATTTTACAACCTCTTATTGGTGCACTGTCCATCTTCTGAACTGTTGAAATTGATGTTGTTTTCTCCTGCAATTTAGTTTCGAGTATTTGAAAGTCATTTGATACATGACAAAATATTCCTGCCTTCCCTCTGTGTGTCTCTAAAACATCGTGAGAGTCACAGAGTTATCTTGAAAGATAGTATTTCTACCCCTAATTTAACTCATAAGCATTAAATGACTATAGTATATTATTTCTCATTCTTAATTCAACAGTTCTTTTATGTTAGGCCTATTGTAGTTGGACTTTATGCTCAATTAATTTCATAACTCTGAATCCTAGTTCGAGCATCTGATAAGCGCATAGCCTGTGATGAGGAATTCTCAGACTCTGAAGATGAAGGGGAAGGTGGACGACGAAATGTTGCAGATCACAAGAAAGGTGCAAAGAAAGCCAGGATAGAGGAAGACAAAAAAGAGATGGAGGACAAAAAAGCGGGTAGGACTCTGGTGTGATTTCATCCTGTATTTTAGAACTTCAAATGCCAGTTCTGCCAGGAGAAAGATATGTTTCTGTTAATCTCAACAACTAATTAACTGTTATAGTTTATTTTTTCCATCCTATTTAAAGCATCTATTTTAAATTAATCGGTTCCAAGATACAGCTAGCCACACTAGAATGGTATTTTCAGTCAAGGGTTATTGTTGCTTCCTCAAAAGCTTGACATCTTAGAGTCAGAGATTTGTATAGCTTAGTGAAAATAGGAAGATAAAGTGTTCTTGCTTGAAATACATTAGACAAAGAGTTTGTTCCTGGTTTGCTTTTGCGTAGTGAGCCAACTAGCTTTCTCTGAAACAGAAGCTGGATAAGGTTCTAGGGATAGTGTAATTCCAAGAACTGTTGACTCTTCCAAGAAAAGGCTACAGCTTACGGCTACAAGACTACCACGGGGAGCTGGGGGAAGTCCTGGTCTTGTTATGAAAACATAAATATAACTTGGTGACCTTTTTTCTTCTGAAGTATTTTAAAGTTTTCTTGCATCTTTCAGTATATTTCAAATGTTATTTTTCAGATGTTAAGGAGGAAGATAAATCCAAGGACAGCAGTGGTGAAAAGACAGATGCCAAAGGGTAAACGCTAATTAATTAATAATGAATGTCACCTTTTTGAAGTGTTTATTAAATCAGTACTTTATATATTTTAAATTCTGTAGCAATATTTTTCAATTCCTCATAATAGTAAATGTTTTAGATTGCTGACAGTAGCAAAACTGCATTTCTAAAACAGGTAATTGAAAAAAATGAAACAACTTAACAGTTTATTTTTGCCTTTGTACAGCGCAAAATCAGAACAGCTCAGCAATCCTTGAACAAAAGATAGCCTCTCATCAGTTGCAGAACATAATACTAGAGTTGGAGAATACCTGAAAGAATAAAAGTTTTCGTATTGAGAAAGACTGCTGATTTCATTTTGTACTATTTGGCATGGACCGTATTTATTTTCAAACGGCTTTGTTCTGGTTTTTGGCAAGTTGTATTGTGAGTTTTCTAATTGAGGCAGAAATTCCTTTCTTCACCATGCTTTATGTAATAGTATTTAAAAATGGATGTGAGTTATTATGTTAAATGTCTAAACTGATCTATTAAAGTAATTTGCCTTTCCTGAGCTGATTTTACCTTTTTTGTAATTTTATCTTTATTAAAAAAAAAAATAAAATTGTACTTGGTTGTCTTTTGTCCATCATTGACATGCAAAAAGCAAAAACTCCATATGAACCAAGCAGAGTTACCTTTGAGTAGCTACTGCATTTAAAGGGACAGCTGGTGCACGCACAAGCTGAACTGTTTCTTTTATCAGTTCCACCCAAATTTCCCTGCCTTCTCCATGGGGTGCAAATAAATGTATGGGAATAGGAGTACAGGACATTTGAACAAGTTGAATGAATGGGTAAAGAGATGTTGGACCAAGGTGCTTGTCCGAGCTCACATTTTAATGTAAAGGTTTAAAATTATGTGATCACAGGCCCTCTACTGCTCAAGAGAATTTCCCAGCATCAGAATCTACCAAAAAGACTTGATACATTTGCTGCTTCTGAAATTTGTATGTGATCATCTTTCAAAGCTTGCAAGATAAGAAGTGAAAGTTTGGTTTTAAAAACCCCAGAATGGGTTAAGTTATAACTATCAGCAACATACAACTTTGTCTTCCTTAAAAACAAAGAGTTTTACTGCCTGCCTTCTTCAATTCATTAGTTCTGGTGCCTGAGTTGAGAGAGACCTGAATGCACACCTTCCTTTTTTCTTTCTCGGTCTCCCACAGTTGTCTTATAGGTTGACATTTAATGAAATGCACAAGTTTTGGTATCAAGATTTCAGAGCAGTGAGCACAAACCTTTGCAAAAATACAGAGCTACTCCAGTGGGGGGGGGGTGGGGTGTTTGTTTATTTTTAATGAAATAAAACTTAATCTTGTGATTTTGGGGTTTTTAGCTTACTCTCTTGTTTCCAAAAAATTTTGTCACTGATCTGTATCTTAATTGTTTCATTTGTGTTAAAATTCCAATGCTCTACTTGCATTGTTTCTGCCCAAATGCTACATTCACTGAAGGCTCTTCTGAAGGTGTGTTGATTAATTTGACCTTTTTTTTCCAATAAAAATAACTCTCTAAAACTAGGATTACATGAATACACAAAAGGGGAAAAAAATTTTCTTAATGCCTTTGTAGTATGTACACCAAACCTCCCACAACCAAAAACAACCCAGCAAAAAGGACTTTCACTTAATATTTCTGACAACAGCACGCAGCCTCTGCAGGCTGCAGCCTTTTTGCGCTATAAAAGGGTCTTGGTCTACATCTGACTACTGTGAGGATGGGGGAAGAGGGTGGGCTGTTGCTGTGAAAAGTGTTTAACCTTTCAGTGTATCATACGCGATCTCTAGAACTTCAGAGATGCTTTTTGTGACCTGAATAGGCTTGGGGAAGACTTGCTGCACTTTTCTTGGTGGAACCAGGGATTTGAAAACAACATCTGAGAGCAGGCGTGCAGTCTTCTGTGTGAATCGAATACCTGCTGGCTCTCTAGTGCACAGAGGACTTGAGGAAGTGGTAGAAAAGCTGTAGGATTGTTACTAAGAGAGGGGAGAGAGGCCAGTGACACTCTGGGGTGCTCTGATATTCCTAAGGAATTTGACACACTACGTTTTGTTAGAGAAGTTTTCACTTTATACAACTGAAGGTAACACGTATATCTGTATTTGCAGTCCATGTACAATGTAGCAAGTTGTTCTATGCCTTGTTCATGCCTTACAGGCTTCTTGTTCAAATAACCTGTGATCTCTGTCACCATTACAAGTAGATCAAGAATTATTCTTCGTTAGCTGGATTTCCCAGATAAAGTTATTGATCCAGGTTTGTGACTGGCTCCCTTCATCACGAAGCAGCAAAATGTAGACACCTTTAATCTATGAATGAAAGCCAGGAATGTGCATAAGTGATACTAAGGCAAAAAGGACTCGTCATCAAGTGTCTATTGAAAATGACAATGCTACTCATCCTGCTGATAATGGCTATCTTTTCTGTTATTGAAAGAAGGTGTAATATTAAAATATATGACTTTATGTCTGTATGTAGCCTTGCTACTCGGGCAACTTTCCTTGAATTAGCTATGGAAGTTCTCTGGACCCAAGCCCTCCACTTAAGTTGTTGCCCAAATTTGTACAGCTTGCGCAGACTTCCTGAAGATTTGACTAACTCGGGTGCCTCAAATAAAGCTACTTCATGCTTGGAGTTCATGCATGAAGGGGGGAAGTCTTTTTCCCTTTTTCCCTTGTCCTTGAAGAACTGATCCATATTTCAAGCATAATTTGCTTTTAGATTTACCTATGCAAGAAAATGGTTTTGCTTATACCAAACACTGACAGTGACCATTCAATTTTTAAAAGCCTGAAATCTAAGAAAAACAACAGAGATTGGGTTTGTGGGTTTGTTGCTTTTAATTTATTTTTTTTTATTTTTTTTTTTTTTTTTTAAGTTCATGCTGGCTATTGATGAAGGGTTGTTTGGTTTGGTTTGGTTTTCTTCCTTGTATTTCACTTATTACTACTATCTCCATTCTTTTCTTAAGGATATTTTAAAACATTTGATATTTTTGCTTCTTAAGGAGTTTGTGAATAATTTGTCTTAGTAAGAGCTTGAGATACTCAAAAAATATTTCTAAGATGCAGTGTTCAGGTATTTTGCCGGCTGTTTTTTGGTGAAAATGACTACTTTCTGTTCAGGTAGATGCTCCTATTTCATGAGATGCAGGACCTGAACCAAGATATTCTTTGAAACACACACTATAGGTCTGCAAGCAGATGGAAATCTATTTCTGTATGGTTAATTTCTATTTGTTTAACAGAAATATAAATATGAAATAGCAACAGTTATTTCTTGGGGAGGGAGAAGATTTAGGATATTTTTGTTTAAATTTGGATTCCTTCTTCAGTTCTCTTCCCCAAATGACTGCAATGTTTGGCTGGTCTTTCAGGGAGGACAGAAATAACTGAAGAAGAGCAGCATTTCCTTTTAGCAGAGAGCTACTGCAAAATGGACTTGAAAGCATAGCCGAAAACTTGAATTTATAACATGGCTTTCATTTATGTGTTTGCAAACCCCCCTGAAAATATGTTTTATGTGCTTGCAGCTTCCCATTCTTTTAGTAAGTTGCATTTTGGGAACGTGTGTGTGGGGAGACAAAAATAATTCAAAAGGAAATTCAGAGTCCAGAATTTCTTTTGGCCAAAGACTAGAATTGACTACTTCTATTCACTTAAATGCTAATGGTTTAAGATGGATGATGTGTCTCTTTTTAGCCAAATTGTCAGTGGGATTTGCAAATCTGCAAATTTAGCTGTATTAGGAAGGATTATTATATATGGTTAACAGATGTCACAAACATACAGTCTGTAAAATACTATTCTGAACATGGGGGTATTTAAGAAAAATAATACCTATTTGTGAGGTGAAGACATCAAAAATGAAGACTTAATATGTGACTGTATTTGGTCATTATAATTCACTCTAAATGAATGAAAGTTGACTTCTGTAAATAGAATTGTAAATGCTAATGTAAACATCTGTTCTTGGGTATGGTTGGAGCACAGGCAAGAATGATGAATTTGCAAAGGGAGGGGATTAAGTAATCTACAGCCATTGCCCTGGTTCCCTCTGCTGCTCTTTCCTGGGCACCAATAAATGCATTATTTGTTCTTCATCCCGTGGCAAGAGAGTAGCTGCACTCTCTTCTCCCTCTGTGGCCATATGTTGATTTAGCTAGCTCTCTTCTAGTAATTTTGGGGGGGGGTTGTTTTTATTTTTTTTAAGCGAGATAGTTTTCACCTTAAAATGATTCTTTAACTCGCTAAAATTGTGAAGGGATGCAGCTATTTGAAAATGTCTTCTAAGTGACAGTTTTGCTACTTTTTTCCTAGTAAAAGAATCCTTCAAAATCTTTTTTTTTTTTTTTCTGTCTCCTTTTTTTTATTCCCTTCTGTCATGTCACCTCTGTGAGAGTACACACAAATGGAACATGGAGTTGTATGAACTTATTTAAAAAAAGGTTCTATACCACAGTCAGCAGTAAATTTAGTGAAGTGTTTTAATGCTTCTCCACTTACCTTGGAGAATACTTTTTGCAATGGCATCTGTTGTAAACAGATGACCTGGCAAAATTAGCTATTGAAGCTGAATAGCAGCAGACAGAAATAAAGAATAACTTTCTAGGTTAGAAACATGTATTAATAGTGTTCTAAGCCTAATGTATTCCATGATCATACTTCCAGAAGTAGAAGGGGAAAAAAAGAGAAAGAAAAAAAGCTGTGGGCAAGTTTTAAGTAATTCCATGTTGCAGTTGCCAAACGAGCTCCACATGGATAACGCTGAATTGTTCTTTGTTTTTTAAATCTATTTTAAAATCTTTCTTTATGTGATGCTGCTTTTAACATACCATAAAATGCCCCTGAGACTTAGCTGGTGGAAGAAAAAAAAATCTCTATCACTGCAGATTGTATCATGCTGCTGTATTAAGCCTAGAACAAAATTGACTCAGTATTTTAAAAGTACTTTTTTCTTTTTCAGGCTAACAAGCAATTGAAGACAGACAAATAGTCATTCAGGCTTGAAGTGAAGGGAAGATCAGAGTGAGTGAAAAGGGTTATGAGTCAGAAAACCATGCTGTTGTGTGGTTGACTGAGACCTCATTCAGTTAGGAAGGTTTTCAAACACAATAGCAACATTCTTTTAAAGTTTCTGCTTAGTACCTTTCTGTGGAGACTGAAATTATGAGGGAGATTTCTGACAGCTCAGCTTTGAAGAAAAAGACTTAAACACTACAGATTTTAAAATGGGACTTTTTCCTCTGCTAAGGGGCATGCTTCCATACTTGTTGCATTACTGTGCAGGGCTTTTTGGTTGTTTCCCATCCGTTTTTTTTTTTTTTCTTCCTACTTTTTGGCAGTGTTTTTTCATTCTATGGTCAGTGAGTGGCAACACACTATAGGAATCCATGAATAGACTGTGCTGCTGTAACTGCAGATACATGTCACCAATCTAAAAAACTTCACTATGCACCTGAACATCAAAAACCAAGATGCTCTCTCTTTTTTTTTTTTTTTTTTTAAGAAAAATAAAAGCTGGATATTGCTACAATTGCCCTGCAGAATCTTACATGCTTCTTCCATCTAAAGGGAAACATTAAAACCAGTAAAGGTAGCACATTCTCATGCTTGTTCCCTCTACCCAAAACCCTCAGGAGCCCATGACTCCATGTGCACACAGAGCACAAGAAAAACAGTGCCTTTGGTCACTAGTGCTGAGATCACAGCTTGGTTTTTTGCAGAAGTAAGGACAACTTGTGCTGTATGCATTTGATTAGTGGGATGAGGAAGAAGCACCACTACAAGGCTGTGCTGCTCTGCGAACCCTAGTGAAGGTGTTTTGTGCATGGTACCTTTAAAAGAGTTTGCTCAGCTTTCAGCAGGAGTCCAAAGGGGGCAATATGGGTTCTGTTTGGCCTAATTTAAACTTTCTTTTGTTTACCTCACAGAAGCTGTTTTTTCTTAGCCTGGACTGCATGCAGGGGACAGCACTAAGACTTCCATAAGCTCCTAAACTGATTTTGTCTGGAAACTACCTCATCCTTCATGCCTCTGCCTAAAGCTGTGTTTGCTGTATCAGGGAGAAGCAGGCTTGGAGGAAGAAAAAAATCTAACCCCTGCTATCTGCCAAGTTTGACAAAAAGCATTTTCTGTTCTGTTTACCTTACTAGGTATTTCCTATCCCCAGATAGATGGTTCCTTAAGTCTTAAAAATGATGGGTTAAATTTAAGAGATGAGACATATTGAGTGCCTAGTCTGAAAGAGCCATTTGGGATTTGATGTTGAGAGGCAGCTAAACAGCAGTTCTGCAAGTCAGCACCTCCAAATGAAAGTTGCTATGGAGAGCCTGAACAACTTGCAGTTTCTAAATTGATGAACTGAAATTTTGGAACATGAATTAAGCCTTTATGTGACAGCAACAGTGATTACTTACTGCATACATCACTCTTCTGGTTTCTCTGTGCTAAATGATTACATGAAAAGTTTCTTTACAAATTTCTATTTTTAATATTAAAAACATCTCCAGTACTGTTACAAATCCACTTTGGTATGTGTTCACTGTTTGCTTTCTCAGATTACTAAATGGTCTTCTGAAAGCAGTCTAGGAGAATTGTAATACAGGTCTTGGCATATCCCTATCGCGTTCATTGTCAGCGTGTGGTACACATGTCTAGGCATGCTACAGAGGAGCAACAGTGCGTGATAGCATGACTGGTTTGGCTCTTTGAAGCCTAGAGTGATACAAACCTTGACAAACAGTTGGCAAAGCTCCTGCAGGGACAAGCATTAATACAAACTGCAGCTAAAGGTGTGTCTCTATAACATGCTTTTGAAATGATGCTTGAAGTGACTTTGCTCAGCTTTCAGTAGCTGTCTTGCCAGGACAGAGTTCATATCAGGTTAATTTAAAATTAGATCTCAGGTAGGCTGAGCTTGCGTATAAATGAAACAATGCTTTTGAGATGCTGGCTGAATGTATCCCAGCAGTGGGGACTTGAACTCTCATGTTAAGACTGAAGTTAAGGTATGTGATAGAAAGGAAATAGAACAGAAATTTGTTGTTATTGCTGGTCACATCAGAGGGTGCAACAATAGGTCTCTCACTGATAGTGCTAGAGACCTTGCTTCACCAGAGCCTCCTTCTCCCCCACAACAGTGTCATCTCTGCTTGTTTAGAAACAAGCATGTCCAGCCTGTGCAGTCCCAGCCATAGCATCTCCTACTTGAGCTCTCCAACAAGAGTATATGGCAGTTACCAGGAGTACTGAACTCTGCAGGAAGGGCCTTAGGGTAAGGTATTTATGGAGTTTCAGATGTTGCAAGGTTAGCTAGGCTACACTCCTCTGATCCCTTTCTTTCGGTGGATCACTTCTGTTTGTGGAGCAGCATGCAGCTTATCTCTGCTCTGTAAGCTGGTGGACACAACCAGCTTTCTGTGCCCAAGAAGAACGTGGAGTCATTTCTGAGAGGCACAAATCTGTGGCTCTGAGGAGATGGTAGCCAGCAAGAGTAACCCGGGGCTCCATCTCTTCCCTCCTCCCTGTGCAGGAAGTTATGTGGGAGTTTGTTAGGCTGTCACCCTCGCAGGGACACTGTCTCCAGGACAAACAGAGGGGCTATGACCTTGCTTAGCTCTGCTCTTTCAAAACTAAGTGCCGTAAACACTGGCTGCTTTCATGTGATACTTCTCGTTAATCTAAACACAGCAAATACAAAAGATGTGCAAGGCCCTCAAGAAACTGTTCAGCAAAACATCAGAACCAAAAGCCTCATTAGCAAGCACTTAACTAACATGCTTCAGATTTCTTTGAAGAGAAGCTCAGAAAATACCCCATGAATTCCTGCAGCCTTTTTCCTGAACTCCTGAATGGTCATTAAAATCACTGTTGCTCTGTTCAAGGAAGTTGAAGTGTGTTTCTTAAGGCTAAAATGTGTTCAGAGTATCCCTGTCTCACCCTGGTGGAATAAGACTAGTTCCAGAGACTGAGGGCACTGGATGAGATTTGCTCCCCATAGTGTCAGCTCAAGCATCGCTTTCTTTACTTTTTCTCTTACTCTCACACCTCCTCAGCCTGTGCCAGTAACACAGTCAAAGGTGATGTAACAGGCAGGGTTGATGAATTGATCTGAGACTTGGAATAACCCAGCAAAAAGGTTCTGCACTCTCATTCTCTCATGTGCTGGCACCTCCAGGAGGCTTGTGATGGTAGGAAGAGGCAAAGGTCACTTAATGTGGTAGCAGTGCTGACAGAAAGGCTTGTCAAACAGTTTTTCTTTGGTGTTTTTTTCTCCTTGTTATTTCTAGGGGTCATTTTTCGGGGTACAAGTTACATCAATTTCAAAGCAGTATTATTGAAGTATTCCACATTGAAGGTGCCCAGTCTTTTCAGTATTCGTGTTCAAGTACTGAGTAAACAAGTCTTTGCTTAATAAGACAACTGGAAAATATAATCCGATTTTTAAAAGGAGAACAGTACCTAATTTAAAGCAGCCTTAAGCATTTGATGCTTAATTCCTGTTGAGTTCTAGTCAGGAAGCTCCAGCAAGGACCTCTTGTTAAGTCAGTAATAAAAACTCGACTACTTTTTCAGGGTAAAACATTACGTGCTATGATTAAAAAAAAAAAAATGAAGTATCTGAAAAATAACTTCATGGTTTTTGATCTTTTCACTATTTCAGCTCTTTATCCTTCTGTGCCCATTCTCCAGCCCCAGGTGGTGAGGCCAGTATAGTGCTGGTGCTTGCTATTTATGTTCACTTGGTTTATGTTACCCGTGAAGCACTGAAGAGCTGTTAAAACTGTTGTGGTCCTGTTACAATGCATAGTCCTATTTATTGTTTCACTTCTGCATGAAGTTTTGTTATGGATGGAGGGTTTGTTTGTAAATTCCTTGGGAGTTTCTCAGCTTGGTGAGGTCTGTAGGGGGTGGGGATTCAGCATGTTATTTCTCCGCCAAAAATACTTGGACATTTCTCTCAAATGTTTTATTGTCTTAGGTTTCTTATAGCTGTTTTATCTTTTTTTTTTTTTTTTACTATCCCTACTTTCACTGCTGAGGGTTTTTTATGATGCATCATGAAATCCCAATTTAACAGTCATAGAGACCATGCAGAATTATTCACTTACCAATGTAAAGTCCTTTAAACAAGTTGTTACTTTATAAAACTTAATGGCATGACCTAGCATTTCATGTACTTCTGAGAGTCTTTGTGAGTTAGGTGAGTTCTATTACTTCCTTCTATGGACAGGAGAAGGGACGCAATAGTTAGCAAGTAAATCCTAACCCAGTTCAAATTAAAGACAGTCTTTTATTGATTTTTTTTTTCCTGTCCCATCTCTTCAAGTTTTCATGTCACCACTGAGTCTCCTTTTTATGGTCTGAAGTAGACAACAGATCCTAGTGAAAATAGCTGCAGACATGAAAAATTCCAGATATTGAGAGCATGTGTAGCACGGGGTAAAATATTAGCAACTCACACATTCGTGTTGACCTTTGTCTATTAATGCCAGAATGCTTCTGCTACTTGAAACATATTGAGAAATAAATCACTTCTTATTAACCTCATCCTCATAAAACAGTTAAGGAAACTGTAGCATGCTGTCACTGTCCGGAAATGGAAGAAAAAACCTTTGTTACACATATGGGTACAAATGCAGTGTGGAGATTCTAAAAGGCCTGGTTTAGGAAATCTGAACCCGTATCCCCGAGGCCCTAAGATCACTAGTCTTCTGGAAAAGTCCTATTGAAACAGCAGGGTAAATAGATCACCGTTCCACTTTAGGTTATTTGTGTGGTTTTCATCCATCATTTGGAAAGCTCTAGTGAAGAAGTAATTGACTACTGGACGAAGGAAAGGCTGTGGATGTGGTCTACCTGGACTTCCAGAAAGCATTTGACACTGTTCCCCATAGA
>JAAGNO010002833.1:0-13061 GCA_033439905.1 Ceryle rudis | reverse complement strand
TATCACTGCCCGACAGCCTAAAAAGTCCCTCCCCAGCTTTCTTGTAGCCCCCTTAAGATACTGGAAGGCCACAATAAAGTCTCCTCGGAGCCTTCTTTTCCCCAGACTGAACAACCCCAACTCTCTCAATCTGTCATGAACAGAAGCATTTAGATACATGCAATATATAAACAAACAATAATAAATAATGTTATAGAAACATATTTAAATCTTTTCTGAGGGTGGACTACAGCACTTGTGAGAAAAAAAAAAAAAACAAAACAAAAAAGAACCACTAACATGTATCAGTTACATAGCAAATACCATAGCATCAGCAACGGGACTTTCTGGTCTTACCATAAGCTGTTCATGCAGCCTGAAACTTGCCAGGTACAAAAGCTTTGTAGTTTACTACTGAAAACACACGATGCTAATATAGCAACCATAAAACCTAAATACGGTAAAAAAACAAACAAAAAAAAAATCAAAAAACAATCGTAGCCATTTTCTAACAGGATCCTAAGACCTGAAGTAAAAACTGTGAGCAGAAGTAGAGTTGAAATATTAGTAGGCTGCACATAAAGTATATGTATTTGCCTCTCTCTCAAGGGCAAAACCTAAAAATTGCAATCAGTCAACCTTCACACAACACCATCAACATTTCTAATTCAAAATACTCTTTGCAAAACACTTCTCCCCATAAGAATATGAACTTTAGAACATGTCTTTAAGTAGAACTGCTACACCAACTGTACAGTGCAGACTGCTTTCACTGCCTTCTGCTCAGTCAGCGCTGGTAGATGACTTAAGAAGTTCACTAATAGGAAGCCAACAACTCAGTGGGTTAATTAGTGTGTTGGCAGGCTCCACCAATTCAACTGGATTTTTAAGCTTTCTATTAAATCGGTTTCAATGGACTATTTGTATTTTCTCCCTGTCACATCCCTAACAGCACTTTTCATTCAAATTGCCTTTATTTTGCTTAATAAAGCTTTTTTTTTTCCTCCCCAGAAAACACTTAATAAGAAGCTATTTGCAATCAATTACTGATGTAAGCACAATTATGCAAAGTGACCTGTGACAACTCAGTGCATTTACTTTGTCATATACTGCTACAGAGCTCTCCAGTAATGATTTTATTTGCACGTCTGGGGTCAGTGATGATCTTCATGTCTGATTGACCTTTGGGCATTTATTTTTTGTGTGGTTTACTTCCTCTAGCTTTTAATAGAAATGCTGATCAATATAAAAGCATCCTTTTTTATTTCAAATGGGGGAACTCTGGCCCATTCAGGCTGGACGTGCTTCGAAGGCAGCATTATGAATTGACCTTGTGTTAGCGTTGTGTTAGACAATACCGTAGGTACTGCATTTGGTAACAGGCTACCTCAGAAGCCTTTTAGGTTGCTCATTCTAATAGCCTTCTACAGCCAAAGCACGTTTCTGTAATGCCATGTGATTTATGCATTCCCACTCTTTCATCTCTCCTCTATTTTGATTAAACAAAAAAGCAAACAAATACAAGTAAGAACATGCTTCCTATAATTAACACCAGTAACAGTCTTCAATTATTTCTGCAGGTACAATTTTCCATTCATAGATTTTCAACTTGTTCCTGAAAATCTGACATTTGTGATTCTGTCCATCTTTCCACAAACCTCAAAATCTATATGCAGCTAAAAATCCCACTCCATTAATTTTCTTCCATTTTAAGAAAAGACTGAAAGACTCTTATTGCCAATGTAACAGAGTAATTCTTGAGCTAGGGTTTTAGCACACAAGAAGGGAAGAAAAACATGTACCATGATGCAGATGCATACAGTGCGCTATTTATCACACAGAATCTGTAACTGAATAAACCAAGGTTAGAATGGACATGTGCTGGAGAGGAGAAAGAATCACCGGACATCCAAGAGAGAAACACATTTGTATCTAGTAATCTCCCCCCCCCAATTCACAGTACAGAAGTACAGCACTTTAACTAGAAAACCTACCCTCTGACAGCTTCACTATACCATTAAATGCATCAACACCACACTGCATTTTGGAACTCACCTTTGCCATTTTACACAGCAAGAAGGATCTGATATATATAAAAAAATTGTTATAATTTGAAATAAGCAAACTTTAAACATCTACTAAGTATGCTCACGAATTTTTTCAGCTTTCCACTTTGGTAGGATTTTTTTTGGACAAAGTGGGCAAATGAAGAAAAAGCAGTTCTTAAAACCAGCATTCTGGAAGCTCATCATTTTAAGTTAAACCCTTAACATCCTATTTCTAATGCTCAGTAGGTTTTGTCACTACAAGTAGGTATTATTGGCCTAAAATCCCAGAAGAATTTGACATAATAGTTTAAGCAACTGGATCGGCTTTTTCTTCAATGTTTTTATGAATGAGTACAAGGTTAAAAAGTATTTCACGTCACAGATAAATATTTAGCCACCAGTTCAATAGCAATCTTGCAATGGGAGTGTCATTTCCTGAGCTCGCCACCAGTTCCCATCCTGACAGCACCTCCCATTGTGCCAGCAGATGTTTGCATGACTAAGCAGCAAACCAGATTAAGGAAACTACAGAAATGATGAAAAATGACAACACCGTTTTGAGGGTGAATATTTGCAGCCAGATGAATTCCTGTACTCCGTTTACCACATGGACTCGAAGTTCTGTGCTAGCAAAGGGAGAGGCCATGGTAAGACCAGAACAAATGCCCAGGAGGAGAAGGAAGCAGTGCCATCGAAATGTGAGCTGTGGCCTCCCCTCAGGAACACCCAGTGGACCCCCCTGTGTTCCTGTTACCCTGAATAGACAACTCTGCAGTGAGCACACAGTCTTGGTATGAAGAGCTTACAGGAACACTATGCACATTCACTGGAGTACATTCTTAAGACTGATTAGGGTTGTTCTTCTGGCTATGGCTTTTGGGAGAGAACTTAAAAAAAAATAAATATATATATCTTATTCCTGCATGTATATTTGCACCAGACTCCTCAATCCTGAAATGAAGTTATGCAAATCTTTATCTTATGACCAGACTTCAAAAAAAAAAAAAAAAAAAGCTGATTTCGGACTACTTTAGATATGAGTGGACAACAGCTACATGAATTACAGGCACAGTTGTTTTTACACTTCTATATAAGCACACCTGCTGCTACCCCACATGTATATCAAAGTTCACAACCACAGTGCAATCAACTGAGCTATTTGTGCTCAAATCTCATTCAAGCTCATGGTTGTGAGACCACATAAATATAATGAATCGGAATGTTCGAAGGCAAGAAAGAAGTATTTTAATTTGGGATTCAAAACAGCACAAGAAGTATCAGAGCTACCCTGTACATTCAGTCATCTCGGCTCAACAACTGAGCCACAGGATGAACACTAGTGTACTATAATCAAAGCCTTGCTGAATTTATCATAAGATGGGTTTTTGTAAGCTACAACAAAATCCTAATAAAATTTATCCTAATACAATTTTATGTTTTGCTACTGAAGATAGCATATGCTCTCTTAAAGCCAGAGGAATGAAGGTCTTCATGATACATCTTATAACATTCTCCACATACACATACTTTTATCTAGCACAGACAAAGCTATTAAAATCAGCAACTATCTGTAGTTGTAAAATTTAGGTGTCCATATAAATATATTTTAAGCATTCCTATACTGTCTGGTAACATACCTTAAAAAACATGAATCGGGACTTGGACTACTACAGTAACACTAAAAAAAAAAAAACAAACAAAAACCAAAACAACAACCCAAGAACAAACAAACAAACAAACAAAAACAACAAAAAAAAACCCACACCAAAACAAAACCAAACCAACCAACCAAAAATAAACAAACCAAAAAAACCACACAGAGAGAAGAAAAAAAATAAACCCAACAACCAAAAAGCAAACCAAACCAAACACCACAAACCAAACCAAACAACCCCACCCACCAGAAACAGAAAACAGTAATGCAAGATGAATCTTACATTCTGGATCCTACGTTCTATTCAAAACCGTTTCAAAATTCTCCAAAATACTTGGAGATTTTCAAAACTCAGCTAGGCAAGGCCCCAAGTAACCTGACCCAAACCTGAAGTCAGCCCCACTTTGAGTAGAAGGTTGGGTGAAGTGACCTTCAGAGGTCTCTTCAAATCCATGTTAGTCTGTGATTTTATAAAATAAAATGGAGAGGGGGAGTGTGTTTGCATGTACATACACACCTAAACACACCTGCCCTCTTTCTTTCTAGACATCCCAACCAGTCTCTAGATAAAACTACACTGAATACTGCCTGTAAAGCAAGATTACAGACGTCACTGAGTGGCAGACTGATTTCAGTATCTTTAATGCATATCAGTTTTATATTTATACACGAGAAGTACAGAAGAAAGTATTGCTTTATGACCTGGGTGAGGTGGCAAATATGTAAGCCTTCTCACACTTATCAGCTCTGTCTGATCTCAGAAGTGTCCAATTTATCTGTTGACTCCTCAGCTTCATGAAAACATAATACTCACTACCTAAAGATTTGACTCCTGTAGTGGTGAGGAATCTCTCTGGAATTTTAAAAGGATGAAGTATTAATTGCTTCTGACGAGACATCAGAAAAAAGAGGAAGCAGGCTTGTCCTGAAACATGTAACCACTCAAACCACAATAAACGTTCAGGTTCACCATTCCTCTCTAACCCATGTTTCATTTACGCATCTCAAACTGAAACTCCACTACTCCTACCTTCGGAATTCCTCCTTTGATGCGTTTTCCCTTCTGCCATCCACTGATCGGTATTTTCAACAGTGACTCATAAGAACATGCTTAACACGACACTGTTGAAACTTGTTCAGGGTGCCTTGATTCAGAAGCCCAAAGACATGTCACTAACAACAGCCAAACAACATGAAAAGGTCTTGAAAAAGTAATGACAATTATCATCACAATTATGAACATTGCATTTCATACAGCTTTCTTACAGCCAACTGATCGTACCTTATAAATGTTAAGATTTGAAATTTACTCTTATTTTACTAGAAAAAAAAGAGCAAAGAGAAGCAACCTGAACAAGATTATCTAAGCTTCAAGAATTCTGAATAAAACCATATTCCTGCATCCCTGTTACATCCTTCGATAATGTGTCTAGGTGCAGCACTCTGCTTCCTTCTGAACTTTTGACTGTACAATGAAGCCTTAAAGACAGGCATTCAGGATAAGGAAAGAGCCAGAGAAAGAAAGAGCCATTCGAAATGGTTAAGAAAACAAGGCATTGTAACACTATTTTCTCAAGTAATCTACTCCAGTCTGTCTCACCTCAGTTCTACCACCCTCCTTCCAAGTGGCATCTGTGACGATTTACGAAACTACTTACTTCACAAAGAAAGCTGCAAGAGCTGTTTTAAGTAAGTTTATCACTTTTTCTGTTACCACGGAAGTAAATCACAATATAGAGCAGGCCACCCTTCCTACAAAACTTACAAAATATGCAGTTAATTGAGCTAAACCCACAATAATAATTATTGTGATTTTATAGAGAATTACTTGTAAAGTCAAAATAATGGAATTTGAAGTTAGTAGCGTGAAAAGTGGTGTACTGTAAAGTAAGTTTCTTTAGGTGATGGTTTGAAATTTAAGTTCCAACACAGAATCTGTCATTACTTGGATGGAAGTTTCCCAGTTCATACGTATAAATACTCACATTTCACAAGATTTGTTAGATCCACAGTTCTACAGAAACCAAATGGGAGAGTAAATCCGCATTACAGACACAAAACAAAAAAACAACAACCAGTGTTCACATCACTTAGATCAGAAACCTCACTTAGACCAGAAATCTATGCTCAGTATCACCAAAAAAAACCCTTTTTTTTTTTAGAGTAATTCTACATGTCTATTTTTAAATGCATCATCAGAACAAGAGGGTAAACAATTTTTAGAGATTAAGTTCTGGTATTTTAACACATTCAAGTTCAGCAATTCCCATAGACCCATAGGTGCAGAAAACTTGACAAAAGCATTGCAAATTGCTCTCATCATATCACAGAACCATTTTGGTTTGGAAAAGACCTTAAGATCAACTCCAACCATTAACCCAATGCTACCAAGTCCACCCCCCCATGCTTAAGAGTAAGTTAGGGCAGAAGAGTAACAATCTTGTTCCAGAATCACCCTTCAGTGTTCTGAAAAGCACACTAGAAAATACTAACATTCTGCTCTACATAAGTCAGATATTCAAAAGTGTATGTTGATATAAGAACCCCAGATACACCATCCACGAATATTGTAACATTAGAGAAGAAAATTTTAAATAGTCTGCTTTTCTCTCTACTGTTCTCCAGCATGGAGTGCTAGTCTAATAGAAGGGTTTGGGAGAAACACATCAGGATGGGCTGAATCATACTACATCCAAGTGCTATGCACCAGAATAATCATTCTACCGGTAGTTTTATGTAGCGGGTGCACCTCAACACATCATGCGTTAGTTTACTTCCACAGTAGTAAGTCATTTAATAATGTAAATATTTTCAGTGTGCATTTAGGAAGGCACTAGAACAAGGGTGAAGGGGCTGACAAGATAGTGTTCAGATGCCACAGAAGGGCAGAGCTGCTTACTGAAACAAGCTACTGCAGCTGCAGATTTTCTGCTGATCTGGTAGACCTTGGAGGAAAACATAACTGATCATACTGACGGCTGATTCCTCTTCCCTTTTCATTGTGATGACACCAACACAAGAAAATCTGAGCACACTGAAAGACACTTCACTGAGAAGTAGTGTCACCAGTCATACTTTTTCTGTGAGCTAAACTGAGTCATTTACATGAATGACTGCCTGGTAGTCAAAATAACATTTGAAAGGTACAGAGCGAAGAGAAAGCACAGGAAGTGGCATTTTCATTTTGAGAAGGCTTCAACAAATGATCTTCTCTGCTTTATTTAGAAAAAAAATAAGCTATCTATGCAACATTTGGCAAAATATATATTTTTAATAAGGCAACATTGATTTTTTTTTTTTATACTTGAAAAGCAACAAGAGTACTTGAGAGCAGCAGTTTCTTGTAAGAGGTGAAGTAGCTCATTAAAAAAAAAGAATGGGGAGTGTAAGGACCTAATTAGGGGAATTTCTCCATATCGAGGCTGTTCTGATGTAAGTGGAAGGGAAAACCCAGCTGGTTTGAATACTGTAAGATCAAGACCTAAACGCTTGTGAAAGTGTGGTTGAGGGGGGAGAGAATGAGAAGACACAGAGTTTCTGTCCTTCTGACAAACGTATATTGAATACAATCACACTAATTTCACAGTTGCTCAGTTAAAAACTTTCCAAGATTACTCATACTCAATAACTACAAAACAAATTCAGAACTGCCAACAGTATTCTGTTGAACTTCAGTTACTGAAAGTACTCCCCCCTTATTTAATCTTTGATAGAGAAGAAATAAAGGCATCATACATCAGCTTTCAAAGCATCAAAAGCCACAACAAGAGACCAAATTATTCAAAATACATAGATAGATGACAGAGTAGCTGATCTTGACTACTCCTTTTGTAGAAGGCACTAGCACAACACGCTACCTAGTACAGTATTTTTACCCATCATTTTCATGTGCATCAATAAACTGCAAGAATACCTTCCTGTATGTGGGATGTGTTAAATTTGTTCCCTAAGCAAAAGCATTCCCAGAATCACACTGAGAATGGAAGCATGCTTGATGCTGCCACTGCTACTAGAATGCTGTTTTGATTTTAATCCTTGGAGTTTGAAATAAAATGTAAGCAACTTTTTCATTGACACAACCTACAGAAAGCTAATAAACTCTGAATAAGCTTGAGCAATACCTATAAGCATTTTGGCTTGTTGTTTCTCATTGCTCTTCAGAGAGCTACGTACAGACTCTCACAGTGAAACAATCCACTCCACACACTTTATTAATGTTAACATAACACAGTAAAACTTTAGATAATTAAGTTTAATACACCGTTCAACAAGTAACATGGAATTTCGTACTACAACTTACAGCAGTTCTTTATAATTCACAATACCCTCACAGCAAAATCAAAACGGAACAAAAACCGCCCCAGTACTGTTATGCAAGAGCTTGATTTTCTTCTTGCGGGTCACCCTGAAAAGTAACACAATAACAACAGTTAAAATCTGACATTCAGGTATCTAAATATGAACTATGTTTGCATGGTTTCACAAAGCATGTCTAGGCAAGTACGTTCCCCTAATATAATCTTCAAACTTTGAAATAATGGAAAATATTGCAGTAACTCCATTTTTTGTGCGATACAATCAGATCAACATCTAACATTTTTCTGATGCATATACATAGGTTTCACTGCAGTGAAATACAGATCAACATTTAACATTACAATCAAGTTAATTGTCTTAGACTAACCACTCAAATTTTCTGCAAGAAAAAGCACTAAACACATTCAACTTTCAAGCTACATTAGTGAAATAACCATAGAATGTGGTTTGTCAGGGAGTGGAGGTGTGGTTGGGGTTTTTTTTTGGTTGTTTTTGTGTGTTTTGGTTTTGGTTTTTGTTATTTATTTTTATTAAAAACAAACTATGAACACTAAAGACCCAAACCAGCACACGCAGAACCTTTTAGTTCATTTAAGAATCATTATTTTATACTTTGGACAGATTTAAGAGAGTCTGAATGGAGATTCATCAAAACAAAGCGTCGAAAATCAATTTGTTGGCAGAGCACAGGAAGCTGTCTTATTAAGTGGGTTATTTTACCAGGGTTTTTTGGTTTGTGGTTTGCGTTTTGTCCTTTTTCTTTTAAACACAATTTACGTTTTATTTTCCTACTTGCTAAGAAACTCCTCGG
Source organism: Ceryle rudis (assembly GCA_033439905.1). Lineage (NCBI taxonomy): Eukaryota > Metazoa > Chordata > Aves > Coraciiformes > Cerylidae > Ceryle > Ceryle rudis. The sequence goes on along the minus strand of JAAGNO010002833.1, from coordinate 4,252 downwards.
CTGTTCACACTGGTGTCATGGTAAGTCCTCAGCATTAACATCTTGCTGGGCTTTTCCCGAAGGTTATTTTCTTTCCAAGTTAGGAAACTTCACTTTACAACTGCCTTGCCTGGACAGTAATTGTACAACTTTTCAGACAACAGATTACTTAAGAGAAAGAGAAGTTCTGCAATACAGACTCTTGCAAGATCCCACAGTTGTGAGAAAAACTATGTAGCAAAAATCATTATAAAAGGAGTTGCCACTACCATTTTAGGAGAGACAGGAACTGAAGCTAAAGACTACCTTCAAAATCGGGGCTTCCCAACTAATCACCTACTACTGACTGACACCAGCTCATCCGACTGGTTTCAGTCTTCTTCACCAAACTGCTGTGACACTTTAGAGTATTTAATTTGTAATTGTATTCTGTTCAATTTCTTCATAAATCAATGAAAAAAAAACCCCACCATTCCATAATCAATCCCACAAAAGTCACTCCTATCATGAGAATGTCTCTTTAATAAAGGTACACATAAAGGAGCTTCTGAATCTCTCTCACTCAAATACTGCAGAAGGAAAAGAATCCCAAATCCCCTACAAAAACCCTATGCAACTACTTTGACTCATTCTTCAATCTTAGTATCAGAGTAAATAATATTGAAGACAAATCAATAAGCTGTTTATTATCTGCTTTGACAGTTTTGTACTTATTACATGTAAAACAGAAAGTTAACTTGAACCTAGCTTGGTTAGTATTCTAGATGTTAAAGTTGGAAGTTAATAACAGAAGTAGCATTAGAGAACTGAATGTATTCAGGGACCTAACTGGACAGGGTTCAGTTACGCTTCCCTGTGGCTATGCCCTGCTAATAATACTTCCCATCAGCTTTCTGCACATTCTTTTCTTCCAGTGTAATTTCAATACTCCAACTTTTCACAATAGCCAGAACTCAAAAAACCCCATCATTTCACCTGGAAAGAACTTTGACATCCCTGCTACTTGACTCCGCTCACTGTTGCTCCATCAGCTTCATTCCCTACAACAGCAGCAACCTCTCAAAGCTAACATCATCAGGCAAGACTCCAAAACCAAGACAGAAACCAAACATTAAAGGCACTGATGAAGCAGCTGAGTTTTAAGTGTTCCTGCTCCATCACCTTTTGATATTTCCCACTCCTTAACAGTGTTTATCCAGCCTAAAACTAGACTAGGTAGTAAAAGACCTAGAATACAAGAGCTGCTATATAACTATTCAGAATTTGTTAATAAAGCATCTTAAACAAGACTTGGTTCTTTTCCTGGTCCTCCTGTAGCAGCACAGAATGAAAATTCATACTCCCTAAGGCCCAAAACAATAACAGCAACAGGAAAACATGACACCAAATGCCTGGAAAGCAGGAAATACCTGCCTTCATCTCCACCCTTCAATAGGAAGTGTGGTACCACACCTTTAAAAGTGAGAAAAAAAAAGTATACATTAACATAACTACTGTTTCTTTCTAAAGGAAACGCACTATTTTCTACAACAATTAAGAGTTTGCTCACCCATCTAAAACCACTGAGTAAGGAATTGAGTTTATTCTGCTAAGACCCAAGTTCAGCTACCAACATGACTTTAGGCAAATCGCCCGATCACTGTATGGATATCCCACAGCTAATAAGAATCCCTGAATAACATCATCGCTCTACCTCAATGCTGTGTTGTGAACGAAAACCAAACTCAAAAGCCATATGAATCATGTGGTGTTCAGATGCTGAAATACAAACCATTTTTTCTCCCTCAGAGAGGTTACACAACTACTCCTGTCAGGCAAATATTCCCTAGAATAAAACAGTATGCCCAGAGATGTCCGTCCCATCAAATTCTTATTTTTGAACCTCTTTAACCTTAGACAACTATAATTTCTTAGCTTTACACCATTACCACTGCACACCTGCCTGATCATTTGTCTAGCATTTTACATATCTGGTGGGCTTCAGCATCTTCACATAGATACTGCGAGACTGTCACAAAGCATCACGTACCTTACCTTTTAGGGTAACAGAAAGTTTTTTTCATACAAAGAACTTTTCACAGTATTTCTCACATCTCAGGAGGCTGAAATAAGCAATCAATTAAGAGCAAGCCCTCTGTCTCACCTGTATCAAATCAGTCCCAGGAATTCAATTATTGCTGAACTCCAAACTAAAATTATATCGCCAGAGACAAAGGCTATTTTGAAGGATGTACATGAATTTGTCAGCTTCATCAGCACTGGTATTTATTTTCTCCTGATCTAGCTTCCAAGAATCCTCCTGTGCCATGGAATTACTTTCACCCAACTTGTTCACCTACTAAAACCAAAATTAAAAAGAATTAGAAAAGTCGTAAGAGAAAACCCAGTGGAAAATGAGATTCAGACAAATACGCTACGTGCGTTACATACTTCACCATAATAGCGAGGGGTTTGGACACACCATGCAATGCCAATGTAATGTCCTAGGGTCTCAGTGTCCCCCTGCACACATTAAAAGATACAGGTTTTTTAAAGGTCAGATAACCACGTCAGGGATAAAATTACAATTATTCAGTAACACTGTCATGGATAACTGAAAACTAAACAAAGAATAACGGACGAGCATACCTATTTGAGGCTCCTCTGATCTCAACTGTGAACGCCTCAGTTAGCGATGACAGTGCAGTAAAAGAAATCAGCAGTCGACCGATGGTGGGGTTGCCTCGTTGAGCATGGCACTATTTTTAGATAGGTTAACACGTCACTTTATATGTAATATCACTCAGTCAACAATGAAACAGTTTTCTTTTGAGAAAGGTGAAAAGGTTAAAGCACATGCAGTCACACTTGCCTGGAGAGTGCACTACCGTAACAAACTGCTCACTGAAGTGACTAGGATACGCGTAAGGCACTAGACAATTTCTTGTTCCACTCATGAATCTCACGTACAGGCAGGCAGGCAGCGAACAAGCACATCTGTGCTGTGTACTCTAAGAGTCTTACAAAGTTTCCAAAAATCTCTCTCAGATTCTTGCCTCCGAAGGACTGAACCATTATGTACCAAGATGGTTTTAGATAATGAATCAGAGCATGAGTGACATGGGTTTCTAATAAGCATGGTAGTAAAAAATCAGTGCAAAATACTTTTAAATGCAAAACATGCGGAAAAAAACATGGCATCACTAACGTGTCATCCGTCCCTGTTGACAGGCAGTCATGTGGCATCTCTCTCTCTTCTTTCACGGTTACAATTCTCATGTCTCCCAGTTCACAACAAGCAGATTCTTTAGATAACTGGTCATCATTGTCATACCTGCAAACACAGCCCAAATTGTTAACTGAAACACTTCTAAAAAAAAAAAAAACACCAACCTTTGTTTCTATTTTGTCTAGACTAGAATTATGTGCTCAACAATACAAATGACAAAACAAATACTTCAGTTGTTCTACAGAGGATATGCATAAATCTTCCATTTTAATAAAACTAGCTGTATACTTTGCTCCTTCTTAAATAACTTCCACACCAATTTTTCTTCCAAGTTCAGCTACAGTCTTTCAAATACTATGAAGAAAAATATTTCATCTGCTCTTCACATCTAAAGAGAGTACACTACTAACGTTCCATCAGCTGCTATTAAAGAAGTGCTGCCTGACAATGCTCGTTCTTCTTTCACAGTAATTCTTCTTACACTCTCGGGGAGGGTACAGACTGAAGCTTTTGATAATGGATCATAGCTGTCATACCTAGAAAGAAAAGACACAGTTCGTATTAACACCAGGAATTATTTACTTGGCATTAGTAAACAGAGGAGCATTGTGACAGTCCACTCACAAGTCCAGTAAAAACCCCGCAACTTCAGCATCGTTTCTGAAATCCAACTTTTCCTTAAGTGTCAACCATCGGTCAATATGATTTCCCACATAAATCCTTGTTTTCCCCCTTCTTCTATCAAGACTTTGCTTTCTCTTCTTTTTTTCCAGAAAAGACAACACTGGGGGCCTTCCACATCGCTTTGCTGGTAGGGACATTGTGAGCCTAGAAACAAAGGAAAGACCATTTAGTGAGACGTAGCTCAGCGCAGCAGGTGACACCTCGGTGGTCTGAATCACCACAGCAGAGTCCGAGTGATAAGCACCGTGATCCTTTCACTCCTAGGGAGTCGAGGACCTAAACCGCTTCTACGCAAAAGTGGCTTCTGCAGCCGCCGCACCCGCCGCTCCGCGCCGCCGCCGAGCACCTCCCCCCGCCCCGCCGCCCCTTTCCCTGTGTATC
>JAAGNO010002832.1:88755-103768 GCA_033439905.1 Ceryle rudis | reverse complement strand
CCAATCCTTGGTAGTAACTCTAACCATGGGGTGTTACCACTGCCAGCAGCAGACACTGTCTGTGAGAACAGGCTGCTAACTTCAGACAATGCAGTTAGTTAGAAGTGCTGAACTGAAAAGTAAAAATCACTGGACAGAATTAGTTCTGCTTTCACTCAAAACAGGATAATTGGTTTTCACCAAAAGAAATTAAAAGTTCAGTTATGAGGCGCTGTTTAGTACAATTATTACCACAGAGGTGAGAGAACTCAGGCAAGAACACAGTACAGCATGAATAGATGCAGTAGATATTTTCTTATCAACTCCTTGACAAGCTTCATCATAGGCTAGTTAAAAAAGAATAATGGTTCTTTCTGGTTATCTTGTGAAGGATACCTGTCAGAAAACTGAACAGGTGTTGCATGTTATCTTTTGAAAAGGAAAAAGGGGAGTCTAGGAATCATAGGTTATTCAGCTTAACTTCAGTTTCTAGAAAAAAAACAAACTATGGAACAAGCAACCAAACAAGATTTATAAGGACAAGGAAATTAAGAAAACAAATAGTTGTATTGTGTCTGAGTGAGATGGAGTTAATTTTCCCTATAGCAGTCTCCCCCCAGTGCTGTGCTTTATGTTGAGAGCTAGAAAGGTGCTGACGGTGCTGACAACACACCCGTGTTGTGGTTACTGCTGAGCAGGGCTCTCACAGCACTAAGGCCATTTTCCAGCATTCCCCCTGCAGTGGGATGGGGTGGATAAGATCATGAGAGGGGTCACGACTGGACAGCTGACCCAAAATGACCAAAGGGGTATTCCATACCATACATCAGCTGAACTATAAAAGCTAGGAAAAGGGGGTTGGGGGGGGAAGGCATCCACTTGTTCTCTGGAGCAACTGCTATGCATTTGGAGCCCTGCTTCCTGGAAAAGGGGCCAGACATCACCTGCTGATGGGAAGCAGAGAATAAATGTTTGCTTTCTTTTCCTTACGTGTGCTGCCTTTGCTTTGCTTTTCATTAAACTGCCTTTGTTTTAACCCATGAGTTTCCTCTTATCTTCTTCCCTCTGGTCCAGCTCAGTGGAGGAGGGGAAGTGATACAGTGGCTTGGTGGGCACCTGTCATCCAGCCAAGGTGAAACCACCACAATAAGCAATCTACACTTTTCAAAAATGAATTGAACTAACCTAGTTTAGTTTCCTTTTGTAGCAGAATAACAGACCTTGTGGACTGTTACTCCTAGGATTGTCACCTGGGATTGAATAGGGATTTTGTGCAACAAAAAAAAATTGAGAAGTTGGACTAGTCACACTAGTTGTGACTGTCAACCTACATGACTTCCCTTCTATTGAAAATTCCTGTCTTCATTCCAGTGACACATTTCATGGTGTCTCATTGATATGAGCTCCCTTCCAAGGTTACAGAAAATGCAGTTTTAAAACAAAATTTATGCTATTAAGAGATTAGACTAGATGATCCTTGAGATCCCTTCCAACCTGGTATTCTATGATTCTGTGATTTAGGGTACTTCCACCAGACCTCACTGTTCCCATATGATTGCACAGGCTTTATGTAAGCAAAACTATGCCAAAGCCACTCTCAGAAATGCCTTTTGTCTCTGTGTACTTATACATAAAACTCAAAGCCATTTTCTAAAGAGATGTAAGCTTTTTTTTTTTTTTTTTCCTAACCATATGTGTCATGCTATTATAACTTTTCTGTGCTGTGATTAGTGCTATAGCCAACAGTGACTGGTGAAAGTGAAAATATTCAAGAATTCAAGCTTAATTTTCATAATTTTCCAGGGCTCAGCAGTTTGTCTGAGGCTGTTATGGATGATTTACTACTGCTCTTCATTTACCATAGTTGGATCATCAGTATCTGGTATCCTTTAAATTGACTTTGCACTGGCGTAAGCCAGAAGTGTTTGCAGTTTCAGTGCTCATGGAGCAGGAAGGATTAAGCTCCTCTACTAAATATGTGCCTACTCTAACCATGCATCTGACATTTGGGATAAGAGCAAGTAATATCTTTTGAGCCTGCAAATCTTATCAAACACTTGAGTAACCTGCTCCCAGGTATGAAGATTCTCTTTGTTCATTTTAACACTTCCAGTTTTCCTCTGCACAAAAATTGTCTGATCAGAGACTCAAAAGGTGTGTACACAGAGTATCAAAACAATACAAACCATAGGCCAAAGCATCTGATCTATGTTTTCAAGTGGACTGTATGATTACTGCTATAGCCAACAGTGAATATTGGCTAAATACATATATATAACAGTGCATATTGGCTAAATGAGAAAGTTCAATTTACATTAGAACATAGGATTTATTTTTGTAATTGAATTCATCCTTCCTCCGCGAGAGAATAAACAGAGAGAATAAACTAATTACTTAAAGAAGTCTTTCTTATATTAAGCAGTATGCATTTTGTCATTCATAACAAGTACTTCCACTACTGTGACAATCTCCACTGCGCAATGATGTTAGGAAAGTACCCTCAAGGCATCTTGATGGTCAGCAAAACAAATGGTGAGTTTTGCCTATAAATCTGTTAAAAAATTTTCCCTCATTGTTGCCAACTAACTCTACACAGAAATCGTTTCATAAAGCACTACACAGAATTTAGGCCTCAGTAGCCCTCTTTCAGGCAAATAGAGTTAAACAGGTCAGTTTACAAGTCACTGATTTTCTAGACTGATAGTTGTGGTCTCCCAGGAGAGAAACATGATTTAGAAATATTTTAAGAAACTGTTCCTTTTTAATTTTTCAATCAGAAAAAAACCAAACCAACCAACAACAACAAAAAAAACCAAGTCAGCCTCGCAGCACTGTTTCACACTTTTATTATCAGTTCTGTCTTACATCAGTATTTAGTAGCTAAACTAATAGATTTATCAAGTTTCATTGCTAAAAGGACTTAAAAGCCTTCAGTGATGATCACAGGCAGTGTAGCCTTTTAAGCAGATTGAACTCTACTGCTATCACAGTGTCCTGGAAAATGCATTATTTATAATTATTTCTTTAAGTTCTAGTTTACTATGCTATTTTATATACACTTACTTGGTTTCTGACTCCTTAAGATTACTAACATATATTTTATACAAGATAAATGTACACAGTAAATAATCTACAGGATTTTATACATGCTTACTTCTGAATTTGTTAGAAGGTTTTCAGCAAAAGTCTAAAATTGGAATTCAGAATTACCTTAACTTAACTAAGTATATGTATTTGAGGAAAAATGCTGCTTAATCAGAACAAGTGTCAAGTACTATATATAGGAAAGGTTTATCATATAGGCAAATATAGGCTTGGAAAAGTGGTAAAGATTCTAGAGAAAGTTAGTGATTCACAAGATTGAACTCAAATCAATTGCTGTTGCAAAATGCCCTCTCCCCCTGGTACTACAGGTAATAGAGAGGCATAGTTGAACACTCCTTCCAAGTGAAATTGAATGGGTTTGTGATGTTGTCCCTAGTGTCTGACCTTACTATTGAGAAGACATTTTAAGCACCCTTTTTTCACAGTCCCTACACATATTTAAATCTCTTTATGGTGTTTCATGGATATATGTTTGAGCATGAAATACAAAAGAACAGAAGAAGAACAGAATGATGAGGTTTTGATCATGTTTTTACCTTCTTGGAGAAAAAATACAGGAGTTGATATTGCTTTAGAAAAAAACCCCAGTGACCTTATTTGTTCTAGTTCATCCCTTCATGGGAAGTTATGTGGTGTCTGTCTGTCAGAATATCAGTGTGCCCTCCAATACACCAAGTTCTTAGTGCAGACAGCTCACTCTCCTGTGGTTTTTGTGACTGAAAACAAGTTAAAGATAATAGCTGTCTCTGCCCTTGTGTTATTCTCCAACCTATTTACTAGGTATTACTTGAATCATTTTCCCTAACATCATAACAAACATAGTCAGGTAATATGGTTGTGTGCATGACCACAACCTTCAGAGATCTGGTTTTGGTGGTAATTGGACTGTTGCCTATGCTAAATATTTTTCAGTGGTAGAGTGCTTAAATAACAATACTCTTCTGTTAGTTCTTGTCTACTACTCTTGAATAATGTGCACCACAGAAAATAAAAATCTACAGGCAAAGGCAAGTCATCAAATAAAACTGCATTCTGACATAGGCGTACTCAGAGGTTGTAATCCTACAGAGGACTCATGAATTGTACAGACAGGTTCTTTAAATAATCAGTTATCTGTTAATTAGGAAGAATTAGAATCTTTGAACTGTGGACAGATGCATGCAATTAGAAACAAGACCACATTATTTTCAATAAAGGAATGCAAATCAACAGCAAGGGAACAGGTGCATAAATGTCATGGACCATTAAAACTTATCACAGGTGCATGATGAAGCATGTGGAGAAGCAGGTCAAGTTCATTCACCAAAGACTGCAATCAATTTGTTAGTATATAGTATGAAATATGTCAATACTTCTGCAAAACAGCTTTGCCTCAAGTAATACTTTTACTGCTGAATGTGCATTATGTGTCCTTAATAACACTATTATTTCAATTGGCTAAATACTTTTCACTGACTGTGTTTTATATTAACATGTAGCTTGAAACTATGAGATATCAGTTAATATCTGACCAAGAGATCTTACATATCTTTAGAGATATGTCTCTGAAGCTAGCCATAGCTTCCTATAAGGTAACTGGCTGTTAGACATAATCCTTCCACCTTGTTGTGATGTTAGTGGATGGCCTCCCAGCAGATCAGTTTGGTTCAAAATGTAGGATGACAAATGTCAGCCTCTTGTTTGGCAGTAACTGAGGAGAAAGAGCAAAAGACACACATCTCCCATTTGGCCTGATAAATGACAGCCAGCAGATACAGCAGAATTTTATTAGTTGCAATAGCAAACATACATGTTCTTTCTCCTGTTTGAGTATCCATACAGTAGAAGCACTTGGTAAAATGTAATTTGTAGTTTATTTAAATGTGACTCCAGGAATCCTAGCCATTAGTATTTTGAGTGCTTTTTCTACAGAACAGCTTGGTCTGATTTCTTGCTTCAATCTGACCTAATTCCATAGGTAACAAAGAGCTGGATTAACATTAGCAGAAATGAAGATCTGCTGCAGACTTGCAGCAGTACAACACAAGATAAATTTGGATAAAAAATAGCCTGTGTAAATATCCTTAACATCACTGGACAATCTGCAGGTTTTTTATCTGTTACTGGCTCACCAAAAGTTTATTTATGTATTCACAATTACTTTATAGTGACTACCATTAACACATTTTTTGACATAAGGGATATTTGATGATTGAATAAGCAGTCAATGAGTATGAAAATGCTCTGGGATATCTGCACCACCTCTAAATGCCTATTTTTTTAAGGATACACTTGCAGAAAGAGGGAAGAGTTGCTTTCAAGAGAAAAAGAACAAATTAAGAAAAAGATCAAGATGAAGTACAATAATTTTTGTGAATCTTAAAAAACTGAAGTTTTGAAATGCAGTCTTGCTTGAGGAACAATACAGTAAGTGTGGTGGAAGTTTCTTCTGCATTCATTTCCACAAGCTGTTAGAAGTGTCTTAGTCTGGTTTTTTACACAGTGTCTAGCCATAGTGATTGTGTAACCTTAATGTTAAGGAGTAAATATGCAAATATATTCTGTTCCATTCAAAAGAAAAATATATTTTTATTCTGACAGAAAATGTCAAATTAATGACAAAACAAAGCTAGAACATTTTTAGTCAGAAATGTTCAGCTGAAAACTTTAACAAGAGAAATTTGTGCTATCAAATATCAAAAAAGAGCCCTACTTGGCTCTTGGCCAAAGTTGCTTTCCTAAGATCATCTACACTGTGGCTATGGTGATTCATTCCTGCGATCTCTTGATCTAATTTTTCTCAGAGAAACTCAATTGTGCTTCTGGGGATTGTATATTCTAGGGACCACTCCCACTAGGCAGCACAGAAATGCTTAACTGGGCTTGGGTCCCTACCAGCCCCATGGCCCTATCTCCGTGAGCTTTGTGGTCTGAAACACCCACACGCACATGCATTGCCAGCCATAGGTCAGGCAACCTGTGCATTATAAAACCTTTTTCTGGTAGGTGTTGGCACAGACTAAGGTAGGAATTTCAGGCCATTGATCAAGTACCTGGGAGGTGGCAGAACAAGACCTTTTGTGAAGCATCACAGTCAGACATTTGGAAATTATTGCACCCTGGTTGAAATGTGTTTGATATTTTGGCTGCTATTTAAAAATACATATTGAGGGGTTTTTGATGGAAGCAGATAATTTTCATGACATTTTCTGGGAAATCAATTTTTGTCCTGGTTGTAGCATAGCTGTTTAATTGATAATTCCAGAAAATTATATTTTCTGTGTAAGTTTTTATGTTAACAGTGATTATGGCTCCATGAACACTTTGCATATTCTTGAGCCCTTTTTTTTCTGACACATTTGAATTGACTGTTCTGTTGCTTCAGTTAAATTTAACTGTCAGAGTTTATGATCATTCAGTATGGTTGCCACTAATTGCATTAACATACCATTCCAGACCACTTAAGATCACAGTCATACTGATGGTTTTAGAGAACATTGCAAACATCAAATCTCTGAATGTAGTCTATAGAACATGAGCAGAGTGAAGCCCAACACTGAATGATGCACTGCTTTTGCCTCTGTTAGGCAGATTTTATCTGCTGTTCTGAACCTTTGGTGACATTTTATTTTTTTGTTTTATATGTTCATATATAAATATAATTTGTTTAAAGGCAGTAGCTTCACACTTTAAATTTTGAGAGTTTTAGGTCTAAAGCCCTGGTCATAAGTGTATGCAGCATGTCAGTGATATTTATTTCCAACAAAAGGGAATAGTAAAGGGTTTTTTTTTCATGACCATGGCTAACCAGCTATTCAGAAACCTCGGGCCGTGAGCTGTGGACACAAAGGCTGCAGTCTGTCTTCATAATTGGAGAATGGACACCCTCACTATAGTGGTGTGAAATTCCTTAAGTGCTGCTCTCTCCTCAGCACCATCACTTCAGACCTCGCAAGAGAAGTCTGCCTCAGCCAGCTACTCATCCATATTCAGGCACCGAGAGCACTGTATTGTCCTGTGTTGAAAAATCAATACTGTGAATACTGTGTGTGCTGAGCCTATTTGATCTCTGTGGTTGTCATGGCTACACTTCAAGGTATTGATTCATCCACAGGGATCTCAGGGTTGGATGGTCCCTGTATTGAGGCAGAAATCTTTTGTCCTGTGAAATCTAAGCCCATTCTACAATGCACCCAGTTTCACATATACTTAGACCACCAAAGTATTGTGGGTTTTTTTAATCTTCTGGGGATGAGGGTGAAAGGAGCAATTTCTCAAATACCTCTGGCAAACTCCAGCAGATTCTATTACCAAAGATATTTCAGACATGATAAAATGTGTAGTGAAAATTATATGGATGAAATGAAAGATCCTTAAAATACTGCTAGTATTGCTTCAGTGAACACAGTGAATCATGCAGACTGAGTGTATCCTCAGTAGCTGTTCTTTGGATCCTTTTGTTCCTGTATTGGATCTTTTATGGTCAACTTAACAATGGAAATCAACAGGAAAAGACTGTGATTGGAAAGGATTCTAATTTGCATTAGAGCTGTGTACTAGAAACCGCTGTTTCATACTGTTTATTCATACAATTTACTTTTTTTTTTTTTGTAGATGCATGTATATATATACATCAATGTATTTAGAAAGAAACAGGTCCAAAATTACTTATGCTATACATCGCCTTATTTTACCTACTAGTATGTCTCTGTTAGATACCTTTTTGCTTGTACTCACCAAAGTAACTGATCCATCTATGACTGTTACTGGCTTTGATCTCCTGGAACATGTGTAACAATTTAGGTAGCGATGTCTCAGTAAGTTTTACTTACAGGGAACTGATTAAAGTAATTGGTACGGTAGCACAATAAAAGTGTGGTTTGACTGATACCAAAAGGTCCTCTTTGAGAGCCAAAGCTGTATCCAGTAATCAAATCTCTCATTGTCTCATTGTATATTTTGTGTATTAGTATATCCAAAACCAAATTGTTATTGAAAAAATGTGATTCTTTAGTGGAAATAGCTAAAAATGTGGAAGGAAGAGACTCAAACTGCATCTTATATTTACAATCCAGCATTGGATTCAGGCAATACAAAGTGCTGCCTTGTGTGAAAGTGTAGGTATTTCTGTAAAAAGACAGGGAGCTGCGTGATGAGAAACAATGCTGGACAGCTTATAAATAGAAGAGTTGTATTTTCTTTAGTGTGTTATGCATTGAGAACACTATCTCCCATCAGGGATGCAGATAGATGTTTTGAAAGTGTTGGTTCGGGTTTGGGTGAAAGGGTGTTCAGTGAAAGGGTATGAGTATTTATAGAGACAGGATGTTTGAATTGCACCATAAAGTTTATGACATGTGAAGCCCATGTTTTGTGCAGAAACAACTTTTTCAGTTGAATCTGTCTATTCAGACTACCCACTGACGGGGGTAGAAGTTACTGAAAAATCCAGAGGAATACAGGGGTAGAAAGACTAATGTTTCCCTCAGCCTACTACTCCCTCTCTGATCCCAGGTAAGTTCCTCTGAGGGATTGTTGCTGTCTTATTGGACTCCTTTGACTTCGTCCTCCAGCTAAGTCCCTCTCAAAGGTGTGTCCCTTGCTAAGGCTTGTGCTGCTGAGATTTATGGAAGTTTTTGGCTTCGGAGTAAGGTACTGAGGCCCCATTGTTAATTTCTGTCTATAGGGTTTTCTGGTGTTAATTACAGTAAATCTATCTAGTGGTGTTGTCTTTTATGAGAAGCAAGAAATTTGCTTTCATAGGAAACCTACCAGCTTTTCTAAACTTGAAGCAGAATTTGAAATCACATTTGTATGAATTATATTCCCTCCTCTTCCTGTTACATATGTTCATTTTCCATCTTTGAAATCATTGGTGGTCTATACATATTGGAGATTATTCTATATGTGGAGGAAGTACTCTAAAAGATCTCTTTTTCTTTGGTTATACTCTGTGGATATACACATTGGGTCAATAATAATGACTGCTGGTCTTAATTTCTTTGTTGGATCTTAAGATGTTTCTGGAGAGAAAACTTCTGCAAACAGCCTTTATGTTTCTACATTCCAGATATCAGTACAGTCAGTAGCTGGTCATATTTAGATCTTGAGCTTGATTATTATCTAGCTGACCCTAACTGAATGCTGGCCCCAGATTCCTGGTCAGCCACAGCCCAAGCCTGAGAATTCACGTTAGAATTTTAAAATTTCAGTCATTTTCCATGAGGTATATTCAATGAGTAGGTGAAAACACAGTATTATTGTCAGAGCTTTGCTCCTGATAGAAGAGAGCTTCCTGCAATTATCTTATTCTGAATTGTGCTATATTCTAAACCTGCATGTTAAAATTTGGTTAATTCATATGAAAGGCAAAATAGGTGTTTTAAGCTGAGGTTCAGAGCACAGACTCATACTAAGCATACTGTTCCCACTCTGGCAGAATCTGGTATTCAGTTGTTCCTGAATATCACCTTATAAAGAAACTGTTGTGGAATCACAATCTGAAGAGATGCAGGGCCCTGAAGTTACTAATGCTACATCACTGGTCTTATCAACATCTTTCCCAGCCTATGACTAGAAATAGAGCCAGTCAGAAGCATCTTATGATTCTGTCTAAACTATATACTATGTCTCTTAGTGGCATGTATTTATTGGCTTGGATTCAGTGCTGTACCAATGTGACTACAGACCAGGCTCATATTGAACAATCTGGAAAATAGAATGAACTTCAATATACTTCTCACCCATGTGTAGGCACCTTAAATATACTCACACAAGGTAACCATGTCTGTGAAATCTGACTCCTAGATATTAACTGATGTCTGTGGAGTCAAGAATTTGTATTAATGATGTTAAAGAAAGGGTTGAGACCAAGTAATAAAATATTGTTTTGGGAATAAACTTTTATTATTATCATTACTATCCTTTAGCTATGGGCACATATTTCCATTCTTTTTTTAAGAATGTAGAAATACAATAAATGAGCAAACTTTTCTTTAATAAAAGAACATATTTGACTGGTACTTTCCTGCAATAAGATGAGGTAAATAGCCCTAAAATATTGTTTCTTCCTCTTTTCATAAAAGAAGTGGGAAATAGCACCAGAAAAATGGTTTTAAACTAGTGAAAATACACCCCCCCCCAAAAAAAAAAAAAAAAAAAAGAGGATTGGATAGCTTCAATCTGGTTATTTGTAATCAGTTAAAGAAAAAAAGGTAGGTTTTCCACCTTAGTGTATCTGAATTATGCAATTCTGTCAGTAAACATATTCTATATGATAACATTCACACCTATGGAAAAATGTAAACATATTCTATATGATAACATCCACACCTATGGAAAAACAAACCTGAAGAGAAACATGCAGAAAATAAACTGCAGCTATTAGCTCCACTCTGGTTTATTTAATTTGATTTCATTGTCTGAGAGATAGGAGCTTGGTCATGACTTACTGTCTTTCAGCAGTGACTGACTGAATTTTTGACTGATGTGAGATTAAAAGTTGTATCAATTCTCTTAAGACCATAAATTGTTAGGCTTTGTGTTGATGCACTCAGATATTCTTTTTTGAAGTAGGTGTAATTGAGTGTCATGATGGTGATAAACTTTGTTGATAGGGCACACGTGATGTCAGATGACAAAAGCAGCAGGGAGTAAGGGGACATGAGGTGAAACTGGTAGCTATGTCTTTGCTGATAACTTCAACCCAAATTCTGTATCTCTGTTTCTCTAATCGCAAAGTGGAACAGTGATAGTTAAGATCTACTTAAAATCATGGTGGAGTTGCTGTGTCTGCTTTTCAAGAACAAACTTTGAGAGGAAAAACCCACTCCAGATTTTTTTTAGAATTTATTTTTTAATTTGAAAAATGTACTATCAGAAGAAAGGAAAAATAGTTATACTTCAGAGACTCATAATGCTCCATCTCTTGTTACTACAGATAGTCTTCTAGAAAGGATTCTAGGTATTTAGAAAAAGGTGTAGTTCATTTCTTTCTAGCACCCTGGGTTTAATTATTAATTTGTGCACTATTCAAGGTCAGACTTTCAGCACTAATATACTTGCTAGATTTTCCTGTAGCTGATGTATTTTTAAACCCTGGGAGAAGAAGCTGGTGCAACCAGCTAGTGGCCATTTCTATACAACTACTAGAGACTGCAATCTGTCTGGAGAATACTTTCTGTTCTTTCTTGATTTATATTTATTTCTGAGGAATTGATACCTCTACACGTGTGTGTGTGCACATATGCACACTTCTCAAAATTCACAGTGGTTTTTAAAGCTGGAAGGAGAGATTTACTATAGATGTGAGGTAATTCAATCTTTGTGAGGTTAGCAGAATAATCAGCTGCACTGAGAGGAAAATATAGCCTAAATCCTGTTACTGAACTATCAACTTTTTTAGACTTTTATTTCTTAAGGATAATTCAAGATACACTGAAAACTCACAGTGCCTGTGACTGTTTAGGGGGAGTAAAACTAATTGTATAATGAATGTCCTTGGCAAATGACATACCTCAGTGTAAAGGCTGTAAAGAGCAAAGACTGCCCTTCATCTTTTAGCTATTTAGCTAAAAAAGGTGTCATTATTTCTTTACCTTCTCCATGCTGTATAAGGAAGTGGATTCTAGAGAAGTTCTATTTGAACCAGTTTTAATCAGACCAAGATACTTTGGTTTGATATATGATGACAAAATGCAATCTGTCACCTCATGAGACCCACCAAAACATGTATTTGTGATAATCTACAGTTAAAATTTTTGCTAACAGCAGCAGACTCTAAGGAAGAAACAAGTGGCTGTGAGGAATCTCTGCAGCTTAGCTTGTCAGTTTTCTTAACTGCAAAGATTGATCTTAGAGTACAGTTCAAATAATTTACTCAAATATTTCTTTTGCAATAAACATTTGATTATGGGGAACTAAGTAAGAGAACATCTGTTAAATTGTTTTAAATAACTATATCACTTAATCAAAATAGGTTCTCAGCTTGAATTGTTAAAGTTTCATTTTTGGAGTGTTTCAGCAATTTGCATCTGCTGAATGATTTATTTCTCTGACATTAGCTGAATATTATGGAGGAAAACACAGTTCGACCTCAGGCGAGTTGGCACGAGACGTGAGACTGTTCCAGGTTGAATTTTCCTTTTTAAATTTTTCATGAAATTCTCTCAGCAGGGCCACTGCTCATCTCTGAAAAGATTTTATGCCTAATAACTGAAAATACTTCAGTCTAACCATCAGGAAAAAAAAGAAAAACACAAGGAAAAATACCTCCTTCACTGAAAAACATGCATTTCATCAAAGGTCTCTTCCTCCTTTTACTGCACCATAATAACACTGAATAGGTTTAGGGGCCATCAATTGTAAAATTATCATTTTTCACCAAAGCAACATTATATTAAATGCTTAATTATTCATTACTAATGCTTGTCATGGTGAAAGATTGGTCCCAGCAATTTTTAAAGCAGTAGGCCTGGCTTTTCTTCCTTGAAGGTTAATGGCTGAGCCCTCAATTTCATTAGCTTCCCTAAATGTAGCACACCTCATATGTCACAGCTTAGCTTTTTGCTTGCTTCTTGTCTCTCCCTTAGTCACAATGCTAGATATTTGGCAGGGTCTGTTACCTGGCTTTGTTTTAGTGTTTGCATTGGGATAAATGGTTTGCTCTGGCAGTAAGAATGAGTGGTAGCAAGAGCGAGGTTGGGGGCTTTGTAAGATATAATCATTCTTAGCTAGACCGAGACAGTCCTGCTGGGGCATTTTTAAAATGGTGGCACTTAGCTTTAAATAGAACAAGACGCACTGAGATTATGAGCAAATTATGCAACTTGCAGAAAGCTATTTACTCATTTGAAATTACATGCATGAAATATTGATAGTGCATTAGTTACATGATGGCAATAAAAGTGGACTATGTTCAGGCTTGCTAAGGTACAAGGCCCACGATTACAGCCTTAAGCTTTTTCTCTGTAAAACTCTGAATGTTTAAGATTTTTATTTTGCAGGCAAAATTCAATATTACCTCTAAATATAGTGTGAAGGCTGTTTGGAGTTTTTCAGTACCTTACCAACAATCAAAAATCACATGTAACAGATCATTCATTTCGCTGACATGGAGAAGGGTTGTATTTTCACTATGGCTAGAAGAAATTACTCTGTGTGTTGTTTTCATAGTGCTGTCCTTATGCACCCTTAGAGGTAAGGAGTTTTGAATACAGGATTTGGCCCACTGTATATTATGCACTGTTTCTTTTTGAACTATTTCTACCTCTTTTAAAAGAACAAGGTAAGCCTAAGTAACTGCACTGACCAGAACACTTAAATTTAAGAACTAAAAGAGTCACTAAAAATCCAGGAACAACAAAGCAGACCTAATGGTATTATTTCCTTGCTATCCAATAGGCTGGAGAATAGTCTGATTTCTGAACCTACTAGAGCTTTCTGTTTAGTGTTTGTTTTCTACCCTATGCCCACTCCACTAAAGCTGAATGGGCCACATCTTGTATGTGATGCTAATTACTGAACTTGATTCCTATAAATAAATCCAGCTCTGTATAAATAATGAATTTTGAACCTATCTATACATGTGCTAGTGCTCTATAAATATAAAAGTGGTAATTTTCAGCAAAGCTCTTCAGTGTACTTTAAAGGACATAAATAATTAATATGAGTTCCATTTAGTTATTAAAGAGGCACTGTCAAGATAAAAATCATTGGAGTTTTTAACAAAATTCCCTGATTGCTTGTAGTCAGATTGATAAATGAAAACAGAATTATTTGAATTATCTAGTTCAGGCTGTGTTTTACTATCTCTATTAATACCCACTCTTCACAGACAATGATGGAAAAAGAATATCTGGCCATAAAGCGGATGGAGGCCCAAAATTAGACTGATTTTTATTATTTTTTCTGTCTGTGTGCTTTTCACTCAACCTGGAAAGGAACTGTTTTCCTAATTTCTAAGTTTCATTTGTTAGGGGCCAGGATTATCTTTCCCTTGCTTTCCCCATTCTCTTATCCTAAAAAAATATACAAAAAGTTTAATGTGCCTTAAAGGAAAGAAATTACGTTTTTAATTGAGGACATAAATATCTTACAGTTATGAGAAGATTTGGGACCAGAATACTGTGTCATCCTCTTTTTGGGAATGTAATTTTTCTTGCAGCCTACCAAAACTGGTGAACAGTCCAATAGTTCTCACATTTTGTAGGTATTGTTCAGTTTAATGGAGCTGTGGAGGAAATATATGTAACAGAAATGCGATTTTTGTTTGGTTGGTTGTTTGTGTTTTTTTTTTTTTTTTTCAGAGTGACAGTGGGAGCAGAGAAGTGATTGAAAAAGACTTTCTCAGGTTTTCGCCTGAGTACCAAGCTCCACTGCTGAAATCAAACTCCTGGTGACTTTCAGGCAGGTGTGTTGAGATCACAGTAACATAGTAGACTGTAAACATTAGGAGTCATCCTCACCAGGGATATGCACCTTCTGGAGCTGGGAGATTTGGACTGGGGCTTCAATGACAGTTCTCAACTCTGTGCTGGGACCTTATTTCTCAGGAAAATGGTCAAGCCTCATCTCTCCTTTCTAACTATGTGCAATATCACTGCATTCAGATTCTCTGGGCCTGGATGATTCCTGACCCAAAGTGTTGTTTCCTTCTAGAAAAAGGTGGAAGACTAAATGGAAAACACCTGTTGGAGGCTTCCAGCTGGCTCCAGCTGCTTTATGGTATCTAACACAATGCCACTGTAGGGCTGTTCTTTCCTCAAGCCAATACTCCCCTAACTTGTCTGCAGAACCTTTTATCCTGGTTTTATATGAAGATGAACGGGCAATGTCTGGAGTTGCAACATCATTGCTTAATTGGGACAGATTTTGGGCTTGTTATTGTATTTAGTAAAAATTGTTATTGTGTTTATTAATAATTATTAAATTATCTAATTTTTATTAATAA
>JAAGNO010002832.1:65574-77370 GCA_033439905.1 Ceryle rudis | reverse complement strand
TTTAAATTTCTTGTAGAGGTTGCCAGGCTGAGTTTTAGCTGAGTTTTTCCACCCTAATGTTCTTTCTACACGATCTAACCGAATCCTTGTACTCTTCCTTAGTAGTCTGCCCCTTCTTCCAAAGGTGGTAGACTCTCCTCTTTCTCCTAAGTCACAGCAAAAGCTCCCTGTTCAGCCAGGCCAGTCGTTTTCCCAGCCACTTTGTCTTACAACACATGGGGACAGCCTGCTCCTGTGTCTTTAAACGTTCCTTCTTGAAAAGAGTCCAGCCTTCCTGGACCCCTAGAGGGCAAACCTCTAGGACTGTGCTGCAAGGGACTTTCTCAACCAGTGATCTAAACAGGTTGAAGTCTGCCCATTGGAAATCCATGGTAATAGTTTTGCTGCCCCTCCTCCTTACTTGGCTAAGAATTGAGAACTCTTATCATTTCATGGTTGCTAAGCCCAAGGCAGCCTCCAACTACCACATCACCCACCAAACCTTCTCTGTAAATACCAAGTCCTACCTGTGTCACCAGCATTATCAGTCAAGAGCTGTCTACCTGTTAACCAGTGATGGGAAAGATGAGGAGTAGAGGGCTTAAGATGAAACAAGGAATATTTAAATTAGACATCAGGAAAAATCTAACAACAGGATTAGGTAGGTGCTGCAATACATTGCCTGAAAGAAACTATTAAGTCTTCACCATTGGAAGTCTTCAAGAAAAGGCTACATAAAAGTCTCTCAGTTGTGACAGGTGTAGTTTATTTGGCCACAGGAAAGTTCATTAAATTATCTGTTAAGGTCTTTTTCAGCTATTAATTCTGATGTTTTAATCTCTGAATGTTTTGCTTTTTTCTTCTGCCTGTTGTTCCTGGTTACAGTATTCATATGCAACCAGACATATATTGCATTCATCAGTCAGAGTGGACTGTGACAGCCTTTAAATATATTATGTAAACTGGAATCTGTAATTGCAGAAAAACTCCCTGTAATCACCAAGACACTGTAGTTGTCTGCCTAAATTAGCAAAATTCTGCCATTCTTTACAGCAGTGCAACTCTGTCTAAAGGCAGCAGGAATACATGGCCATAACTGATGGCTGAGATTTGTTCTGTTTGTCTTTAAAATCTAGTTTCTGTTGGTGGATGGCACAGAGGGAAAAAAATTAGTACTAGTATAATACCATATCCCATATGACAAAATTGATTTACTGAAAACTAAATGTTCAACATGATGTGCTTCTAAGAACACATTGTTTTTACATTCTAAGTTTTAGACCTTTGAAACTGGGCTATATTGTTCCAAAGAGTCAAGTAAATCGAAAGCTATTTATGTCAACATTTTAAAGAAACAAATCATGTGTATTTGCAGCCTAGATAGAATGCCCCCAGCTTTGCACAGAAAAATACTATTTTCAGCATCATTCTACCGGAACTGGGGTTCTTAAACCTTTCCCAGACAATTTTTGTCTGCAATGTAATTGTGTCTTTTGCCATATTTTCAAGTATTTTGATTAGACATCCCCCCCCGCAAAACACTTAGCACCTGTGAAATAATGGTGAATTTTGATAATGCCAATTCCTAAGTTTACACGGCATTACTTCAGTACTTAGAGCAAACACAGGAAAGATGAAAACCATTGGTGAAGGTGTAGTGTGTCTGTAAAAGGTCAAATTAAAATGCATATCCAAATCCACAATCTTGTAACAGTCAGCAGAGTAAAATAGCTTAGGACATTGTTATCTAAAGTCACTTTGAATTTCTCACAGCTATTGATCATATGTTTGATACCACTGGCATGAAAGCTGCTACTGCTGTCAATTTGTAACCCAAGATATGAAAAAAAAATTGCCTGTGTATGCTGATGAATTTGTTTAGCCATATATTAAAATATTAATCTCTGATCAAGTGCTCATCACCTGAAAGTTCAGATAACATACAATCTACTTTATATAGTGCTGATTATATAGATATTTGTAATAGCTACACAATATTGAAATGCTGCCATAAATAGCTTTCAATTTACCTGACTTTCCTTGTCAGCCTGTGAAGGTGAATGGTTTCTTACCCAAACTAGTTCTGAACAAAACCAGACTGAGTTCAACCGTTGGACAGGAGATTGAATGGGTTATCACTAATGTTGAGTGAGAGTGATTTGGTTTAGCTGCTGCTTCATTTCAAAGGAGCAGTTGGTGATTCTGCACCATCAAAGAGCAGAAAGAAGTTTTGAATAAAGCTATAGCTTTTATAACCTTGCTAATGTGAAAATACTCCATGTTTTATAAATAAAATTTGTGTATGTGTTAAAACATCATATATTAAAGGTACTGTTGTTAAATGTTCCTTTCAGTATGACCTAGCTTGATGTCATTAGTGTTTGCCCAAGGAACCATTGAATATCAACAAAGATCTTAATATTTGACCTCTAATACTGCCGGTGCCATGATTTTTATTTAATAATGCAGATGTAGAAACCCATAGTTACCATTTCACTTGGCAATAGATGGATTGATCATACATTCTGAAGTAATGACTTTTCTATGTAATGTATAGAAATAAGATGCTTAAGTTTGTAGTTGGGCATATAGACCATATACAACAAATACTGATCTTAATATAAAATGAAATACTGAGCAATATGCTATTTTCTATTTTTATCTCACTGTATATAGTAGTCAGTGATTTATAGGCTTGAACTATCTGTATTCAGAAGTTTCATTATCCTCCGTTTTATAATACAGGAAAGAATATGCTAAAAAAATGTTACATGGAAATAAGCATCACTCTCAATAAAAATGTGAGAGAAAATATTTTAATTGTTTGGAATAGAATTTTTTCAAGTACCTACACAAAAAAGTTGAATCTAGTGCCAGGAGTTTCAATTATGATGCACATATTTTTCATTTTGCTTCAAGTTCTTTTTCACAAATATTATATTGAAGACAATATAGAGACAGGCTTATTAATAAACAGTCTTTACCTTTGAACTTATGGGCAATGCCTTTGATCTCAAACTTGTACTGCTGGTTTGGTTTTTTTTTTCCTCTCAATTACCAGCCACTCTACTACTTGAGGTTAATGCTGTGCTTTGTATTAATATCTGAAATAAATTAGGCTTAAAATTTGATCTGTACTTAGTTGTCTCATTTGTTAAAACATGAATCATCAGTCTTTGCTGTATCACGTGCAAAAAGGTATGTTTAAGTTGTACTCCTCTCCCAGCATTTTTCATCCTTCTTTCTACTGCTTCTCCCAACACAGTCTTCCTGAAGCTGACTGTGTCCTCTAAATGAACTAAATCTCATTTCACCGTGTTAAGCTTTTCCTCATCTAAGCCAAGCTGTAATGAATGGCTTAACTCTCCAAATGAAGCACATACAAGTAAAAGTAACTACAGTCCAAATAAAGAGCATTCTGGTGCTCAACTCATTACTTGTTTCTTCCTACAAATTTGTCTATTAGTGTCAGTACATCAATTCTGACAGATCCTACCAGTTCTGACACCATCTATTAAAATGGGAGAATAAACAAGTCTTCTCTCTGTAGTTTTCTATTCTGTGAAGCAGAGCTCTTCCCATAGCATTGTAATTTTCACCTCTAAGAGCTTGAATGGATTCAGAAAGAAGGAAATTCATCATGCATCCTTACTTATCTTCTCATTTGATAGTGAGAGAAGGACTTGTGGTCAGAATCCCTTGCACCGAACCCCATAATTTATCCCCAAAATTAGAGTTATCTTGCTGGTATGCTTCTGTCTCACCCACCATTCCTAGACACAGCTGAAGTCCAAGACCATTTCAGTTTCTCTTCAGTGTGCTGAGACTAAGATGCCCCAGAGTGATATAAACCATATAACTCTCATCTCACTATCCTTGATTACAGACTTTATCCAAGTCATGGCTGTTTACCTATCCTGACTGCTTAATCACTTCTTATCACAGTATTTAATCTAGTGGTGAAACATTTAAATGTTTATTGAAAATGTAGATATATCTTCCCCTCTGTGCACCATAAAACAAATAAAAAGACAAACAACTCTAGCTTCCAAACTCATGAGTTAATCAGGAATCCCTTTCTCAATACCCTTAAAACATTTTCTTATGCTTTTTGGTATGGCTTCTTATTCTCTAAGCTATTTCTTAAGAATATCTCTCTCCATAACAATTCTTATGTTAAATCATCTTATTTATTTTCTTATGTTGTCTCTTCATCTTTTAAAAACAGGGGAAGTGGGTTCCTCCTCAATCTCTCTTGAAGCTACTGAACTAATATAATGTAATTTAAAGGTTCATCAGTTTCCTAGAAAACATCTGATAATGTTTATTGATGCATATTATGTGGTACTGAAGCTTTGTCTACTTTAAGTACATCTAATACTTCTGTAGACAATTCCTTTCTGCTTATACTTCCACTCTAATGACCTGAGGGATATTGATTCCCTGTTTGGTTCATCACCAACCCCTTCTTCTGTAAAGACATGGACAAAGTGGTTGTATAACAATACTGTTCAATTCAGCATTGATACAAACTATGCTGCTTATTCGGAGCACAAAATTTTGTTGCTGCCTGTTGCATAAATATGTCTCTGTAAACAAGTTAAAATGAAGAATTAGTAGCCTTGAATCAGTTCTCCCTCAAACCCCAATTTTTTGTATGTTTATTTTACACTATGTGTTTGTCCTGAAAGCTACAAGTCCTGTCCTAAAGGCTGCAGGGAAGGTAACGCAGATTTGCAGACAGCTGTCTGTATCTGAGCAGATTATGATGTCTGAATGGATCAAGAGAAGATATCTTGGTCTGAGTTTTCACTTTCATTTAATCCACCTCAGGAAAAACTTTGCTTATTATTTCTTCAAGTTTTTCATAGACTATATAGTCACTTGTTACTTGTATTATGAGGTAGATAATATGCAGAAGCAATGACTAAAACCAGTTAGACTCCAAGCATGACTGGAAATATTTAAGAAACTATTGCTCTTTGAAAACTGGATGAGATTTTTCATTATGAAAGTTGACTGAAGAAAGAAAAAAAAGAAAAACTATTTGTAGTTGTCAGGAACATATTAATTCATTTGGAAATATACTGAGGTGATGTTTCAGAGACAAACAATGGGCATTCACTGATGATTACCTTCTGGAAGCTATGCTAACATACTGTGATTATGTATTGCTACTAGATGTTACACTTCCAGTGACAGATGTTTTGCTTTTTTTTTTTTTTCTTTTTCCCGCTTCTGTTTCAAAGCTACAAAGGCGAATACAGATTTTGGTTTTCAAACATTAGCTGGATCAGCTCTGGTAATTTCTTTAACTTAACAATATGATGATCTGTTCCACCTCTTCCATTTAACCGCTTAACTATGGAAAAAATCTTCTGCTGGCATAAACCAAAGAAGCTCTAAAAGCTACAGCAATAGACTCTTATCCATAATACTTCAGTGTCTGCATTGCTGCTTTTGTCTCTGAGACAAACTTTGGAGATTTCAGCATCAATTTAATGAAATTTTACAAATGTCTGAACAAAATTGTTCAGTTTTTGCTACTTGCTCTATGAATTCAAGGGGCTAACTTTGTCCAGAGATGTTTCCCAAAAGTGTGAGATAGAGGTAAGTATGTATGTGTACATACTGATGAAATCCTCAGGGCAGGAAAAATGTTTAATTATTAAATCCAAAAGATCTTATTGAGCTGGAAAACTCTTGGTATGCTAAAACCTAGGGAAACAAATTTTCCATAATGTTTGTTTTGGAATCTAGGGAAGCAAACTTCTCAGAAACAGCAGAAAAAAACCAAAGTGCTTTTATTGCTCCTTGGAAATGTAAGAAGGCAGAAACTGAGGAAGAATTTTTAGATACCTGGCACTTAGGCCAGAGACAAGACCATCCTTTCATATTAGGAAGAACAGATGTTTCAGAAGTTCAGGAAATATAATCCTGGCTGTTGAGAAGAGGAAGAAAAATGTAAGGATTCAGAGCAGAAACTGTTATGTTGCACTTTATTGAGAGGATTCTGAACTTTGTTTTATAGTGCACTCACAAGAAAAAAAAAGGAAATTCATATGGAGCCGTTAATTTTTAATTTAAATAAAATTAAATGATAAATAATTGGTTTTGGTGTTGATGCAATCATGCTTGGGTTTAAGAACACATATGAAGGTTTGACACAGAATGTTGTGGGATGGAAGGGACCTTTAAAGCTCATCTAATCCTACCCTCCTGCAGTGAGCAGGGACATCTGCAACTAGAGCAGGTTGCTCAGAACCCTGTCCAACCTGACCTTGAATGTTTCCAGGGATGTGACATTAATCACCTATCTGGAAAACCTGGGCCAGTGTCTCACCACCCTCAGCATAAAAAACTTCTTCCTTCTGTCTAGTCTAGATATACCTCTTTTTAGTTTAAAACCATCACCCCTTGTCCTGTTGCAACAGGCCCTGATAACAAATCTGTCCCCATCTTGCTGATAACCTGCTTTTAAGTACTGAAAGCTTGCAATAAGGTCTCCAAATGTTGTTGTTCTCAGTGTGAACTGCAGACACTTGCACAAGCTGGAATATTCTGAGAGAATGCTCTTGAGCTGTTAGTGACTTTGTGTGAATGTATAGGGATTGATCAGACCTAAGGTAGCTCCACTGTTTACAGAAAATATGACATGTAGAAACCTTCCAACAAAGCTAAAGAAAAAGAGTATTTAAATCTCTGCAGGTATCTGTATTTTAAGAGCACAGTGCCCTATATTGTTAGTACAGTAGTGACAATTAACAAAAAATAGAAAAGGTGAAATGTGGTTTTCTTAAATATCCAGAGAATCAAATTCATTGCTGGGAGATGACTCTAACCTGTCAAACTCATACACTCTGCAGTATGGAAATGAACAATTGCACTTCTGTTGCCAGATAAACACAGACATTAGTTTGGTTTAAATTTAAATTTTCACACCAGCACAAATTAAGTTTTGTCTGCTCAGAAATCATATGGGGCACCAATGTTGTCTGTTTTCTACAATGAGTCTTCAGAAATGGCAAGTCAGCTAATAAACTGTGTTGTCAGATAGCAACCTTAACTTTTTTAAACTGTGTTTTGAGTCCTGTATTTTTATATCCACGTCATGATACTAAATTATACAGTCTTAATTGCCAACGAACTATTTCTTAAGGCTAGTATTTCTTTTGCTAACATATTTCTTATGCTAACAGACATGATGAACATTGCCTTTTGTTGTTTGCTTATAGACCCACTTTTCTTTTTGTTTCATGGGGTAATACAATGTTACTTTGTAGCATGCTGCTTCTCCACTCCAGTTCTCTGTTATATACTAGGGCTTTTGAAAATTAAGTCTTCCTGATCACTTTCCCTGCTGAGTTTTATAGTACTCTTGATATTAAATTGTATTTATTTCTTCCTTGGTTTGAAACTCTCTTGCATCGTGTTTTCTTAGTTGGAACTTTGAATTTATAGGCTTTGTAAGTTGAGTGACCTCTTGTTTCTCATTCAGCAATGTCAAGAGTCAGACATTGCTTCTGTCTAGGGGCCAAGAATGTAAATGTTCATTTTTCTCAAAGGCAGTTTGGGCACAGTGAAGCTGTGGATAAAAATCCTCCTAATGACCATTCTGAATGCACTCCTTTGAAAAATGTCATGTTCAGAGGCATCTTATTCAGTAGCTCACCTTGGCCACAGCAACAACATTAAAATCTGCTGCAATGATATAAGACAAATACTAAAGCAACCTGGAAGTAAAAGCTGTTAAAATATTATCTTCAAATCAATGGATAGCCATAGAGATTTGCATAAAGATCAGTCTAGTTTGCACAAAACAAATAGAGAGAGGGAAAGCTCTGCACCATGGTTTGTACAAGCTAAAGTAATGCATAATTCAAAGTGCAGTATTCAGGAAAAAAGCTTTATTGAAATGCTTGTGTGTTTTGATCCAGTTTTTTATTCATGCTATGATGGTATTCTCCTTCACAGTCACAACAAAGTTAGCATGATTATGAAATGTACATGCAATATGTCTGCTGTAAGTCACACAGAGCTAGCATCTGTGGACATTTTTGCTTTTGGGTTGCTGAGAGGCCCACAGAGAGGCAAACTAAAGTTCCTCAGGTCAACATAAACACTTTTATTGAGTAAATAAAGTATCAATTAATTTATTATTGATTAATTAATAGATTGCAATATTTGAATGTCTAATATGTTTGAGTAAAATTTCTTGTGTTAGTGTTAAATACTCATGATTTTGCCCTTTCAAAAATAAAGTCTTCAGTGTGCAGCCGATTACTGTTATCATTGCAGATTCTTTAAGATGCTTCTAAGGTAAATGGGCTTGACAGACTCTTGCTTCTGTGAGGCTACAGGTTAAATGTTGGAAAAGGGTTTAATTGTATTATTATGATAAGTCATCATGTATCACCTTTTTAAATATGTAATTGATGGACACTCTAACCACATATGTAATCTAACAAATAGCTATATCTTTTAGAGATGTATCACACATAAGCTGAAGGAAAAGAGAATGTACCATAATAACCCTTTTACCTGCCTTGTGCCCTGTTGCCCCAGGACAGCCCTTTCCTTAACCTCCTGCAAATTCTGAGAAGGCAGCTCTGCTATGACTTTCATTCACAACATAATACAAACCAGAGAGCACATGTTCTTCATATCTGTGGCATGCAGCATTTGATTTCCTTATCAAAGGGTCAAATTTATACATGGTTCTATTTATAAAAGTCCTGACTAATCTTCTAAAAGATTTTGACTTTGATTATAAAGGGCAATTAAGATACTACGTCTTTTTTATTAAACTTTTTATTTTAGATTACAAGTCTTCCAGCTTCCTGTAACATATGTAGGGACCTTGTTCATCCTATATATTCTTTGCACTCAATTTTTTAGAGAGCTAAAAAGTTAAGCATCAAGGAAACTCATTGGTTATACAATACTTATAACACATATTCCCTAAAGAAAGTTATTTAAATGGTCATTTTAAGTTAGGGATATTTTTGCATTTGGTCATGATTCAACTTTATCAAAAAATGTGATCTTATGTAAGATTACTAATGCTGTAAAAACACTGATGAAATAATGAAGAACACTAAAAGAAAATGTGAAAAATCATACTATTTAGAGTGGAAGTCACATTTAATAAGTAAATCCATAAAGGTCACTTTTGGTTCCTGTCTGAGTCATTAATGGAGAAGGTGCCAGATCCAATCAGTAAATTATTTGCAGAAAATAGGTTCATTAGCTCTAATGAAAATTTACATAATTTATTGAAAAGGTAGCACTTAAACAGGGACATCTGGGAAAATGTAATTTGTATGTGCTGCAAATGGGCCAATTCAGCCTGAGAAGGAACTGTGGACTGGGGAAGCTGGTAAGAAAAGGACAGTTTTCTGCAGTTTACAAGTTATCTTACCAATTTGTTAATGCTTTCACAGGACTTTTCATTTATTTCAACATAAAGACAGCAGAGTTGAGTTAGTGATATACATTTGAAATACCTCTTGTGTTAACCCTTGTGTGATAGAGGTGAAGCCCTTGAATAGGAGGCTTCACAGGAATACACTATCCCAAGACATTCACTTTACAGAATTATTGACATCATCTGTGTTTTTAATATAAGAAAACACTAAGTGTGCTTTATGTGGATATATGCTGGTGAATAATCTATATCCTAAAGGAGAACTTGTGACATGATGTAGACATGGGCATTTCCATCTTTGTATGCAAGATGCTAAAGAGCAGTGAAAAAGGAAGAAGGGTGGATATGAAACAATTCAATGAACTGGTCTGAAATTGTATTTAAGGAGTCGCATAGTCACTATGATTTTTATTCTTTTTATTTTTTTTTTTAATGGGTATTGTATGTAGAAATACACAAAATTTTTTGCAGTTTTTCCATTGCACAAGTTGATATTTTTATTCAGGATATACTGGAGAGGGCTCAGTGTTATAGGAAAGTGACTGTCCTGCCTTTGAGTCCCACCTGGATTGTCTTCCACTGTCTCATAGGGCAAGCCAGCTGCTAATACTTGTGTAGTCTTCCCCAGTCCCGGCAGAGAAGAGGGGTCACAGGGGTATTTTGGGCTCATTATTAAGATACACAGTAACTACTTTGCCAGCCAACCCAAAATCTCCCTAAGCATATATATCTAGGCTACCATCACATTCAGATGAATTGTAGGTGAGGGAGTAAGGTACCACACTCTAATGCAAGATACCTCTTTGAGCAAGTATCCCCAGGAGTTTGATCTAGTAACTGTTAGATGAACTTGTCTAACAAGTGCTGACATCTGAATGCATTCAGAAAGGCAGCCAGAGGAACATATGCCTGCCATTTACATAATTGTGGAGTAATCACAGAATTTGCCCTGGAAAAAGGAAACCTCAACTCTAAGCTTACTTCAATCTGAAGAGATTTGGACCCTATCATTTTGTTTCCTGTTAGAAAGACCTAACCACCACTTCTGGGAAGAACACTCCAGCTCTGCTACTGGGTAACAGCAGTGAGAGCTAGGCTTGGCTTCTGGCTTGATGGATTATTAAACTGCTTCTGAAATTAAGAGCCAGAACTCAGGTTTCCTTTCTATCATGCTATACAGGTATCACCTACTTGTGTCCTCTCTCTGACATTTCTTGTATTCCTGGCTGAAAATTGACTTCATTTCTATATAGGATGTGAAAAGCATTCTTACTGAGGATAACCTGGAGCCTGGAGTTCAAGGGAGTTTTCCTTGAATATAGTGATTATGAGAGTAAAAGGATATGCTCTAAACTGAAGGTGAGGAAGACCATATTTGTCACCTTAGGGAAATGCTTTTACCATTAAGCTCTCTTAGACATGTAATTTTTCACCTCCATAGAGAAGTTTGACCATGACATAATGAAATGCTGATCCTCAGAAAATGCGAGGTTTCACATCACTGGGTTAGGAGAGCTCATGAAACAGATGAGTACTTAAAAAAACCCACTAAGGCTATGTTTTCCTATTTTAAGTATCTCTTTGCTTAGAATGGCAGATTCTTTTTTTTTGTCATGGAGGCCAAGGGTGCCAGTTTAAATGGTTTGGATCTCCACACTCCAGAATATTGTGTAAGTCTGCATAAACAAGCAGAGCGTTTGGTCCTTCCTGGGGTATGGTTTTAGGATTATTTCTGATGAAAAGTTCACAGTGTGCTTTGGCAGCAGCTACTCTGTTTTGTATCAGGTACTAAGAATTGTCCAGGCTTCTGTCAGGGGTTCTAAATTCATTTAGGTTGACTGAATGTACACTGAATTCATTTGGGTTGACTGAATCTTGAGGTCTGCCTAGAGTAGCATTCCTATGGCAGTAAGCAGGAATCAGATAGCACTGGTGAATGAGAGAGAGCTGGAAGACTGGGATGATTTGTATCTGGGTGAGAGAACAAACAGGAGCAGCACAGCGACAGAAGAAGAATAGGAGGCAAGAATTTATGACTTACTTTCCAACACACTAGTTTAAGCTTAACTTGCTATTAGGATGCACTGCATGGCATAGGAGTCCTGACATACTGAATGATATCTACAGTTTTGGAAATTTAAAGATGTTGTTTGGTTCTAGGAATAATAAAACTTTGTTCAGGAGAGCTGAACAGAGAAAGATTATTGTTAGTAGTCAGAAAAGAGAAGTACCAGGATGGGGCTGGTCTACACATAAGACGAAAATGAATGGTACCCTGTCATAGGCTCATTAAAGAGCCATCCACACAATATTTGTTAATTTTCTGATGAAAAGAGAATTGTTTAAATTGGTCGGCTTAATCTCCTCACAAATCTTTGTCAGAAACCATC
>JAAGNO010002832.1:40203-65474 GCA_033439905.1 Ceryle rudis | reverse complement strand
TGTTAATTTTCTGATGAAAAGAGAATTGTTTAAATTGGTCGGCTTAATCTCCTCACAAATCTTTGTCAGAAACCATCAGCTAGACCAAATTTCCTGTGGCATCAAGGACTGGTTGTACCTGACCAGTCCACAGAGGTGCTCCACAAAAAGCAGCAGGAAACAACTCACAGCTGATTTTAATTTCACCACTTGAAACTGATTTAGAGGGAGCTGGGCAGGACTTAAGCTCCATCTCATCCCTGCAAAGTAGGGTCAAGGTGCATCAGTATTCTCATGCTGAAAGTGCCAGTGCTCCGCTGCACCCTGTCCCACAGGGGACATATTTTTGCTCGTCATAAACAGCACAGGTTTCCTTTTTGATCTTATCTGTGCCACTCCAAATATGCCTGCTTTGGAAATTAAAATCACCTTACACATCAGAGAGCATTATTTCTGACCATCAGCACTTTAGGTGTTAAATTCAATTGGGAAAAGAAAAAAAGTCTTCCCTCCCCCCGCCCAGTCCCTTTTTAAAAAAATAATGAATTTTGTAAAAAGCTAGATGCTGAATTAAATTTACAACATCTGCACATCTGGCACTACTTATCATGTACCTCATGGTAACGGGTCCTTTTGTGCTCTTCTGTATTTCTTGTGTTGGCAGGTGGCCAGCTCCATATTGGTGGGAGTGCGTGTGTAAGAGCAGAAGTCAAGGTAAACATGCAACCAATATGACTATAGAAGAAGCAGGTGCTCAACTATAACTGTGGAGAATTTTTAAACTTTAATTCTTTTTGAATGACCTTTTCTGATCATTTATTCTGATATTTTACTCTGACACTCAAAAGATGGTAAAATCAGGCAGTAAACTACAGAAATAAATATTGTTGCCCTAATCAGCCCAGCTGGTCAGGACCTGGCATTTCTGTTTGGAGAAAAATTCTGACATTCTAAAAATTAATTGCATTATGTATCAAAGGGAAGCAGAAACTTCCACTCGCCTCTCAGCTTGGTGATCTCACAGCATGTTCTTTGACTGTGTTACTTTTTGAATCATAGCGGTTAAAACAAATTTCAGATGTATAATTTTGATTATTTTTGGCTTTTATTGTAGTGACAGGATAGTATGTATAGGGTTAATATAAAGATTGAAATGAACCTCTTAGTCTCCAAAAGGAATGACAATCACATAGTGTTTCAAAGGTTTTCTTTGAAAATTTTGTCAAGTCAGTGTATTCTTCTAAAAAAATAAAATTCAGTTAAAACTTCATGAACTAAGGCTTTTTTCAGAAATTATACTGCTGAGGGATTTTCAGTCAGCAACCATTTTCTGTCTGAATACCTTTTGTTTATTTGTGATGGGTTTTTTTTAAAGAAAAATTTATAAAAAATAATGTAAGACCTTTTAAAAAAAGGTACACAAAGTATGTAAAGAATGAAGACCATCTCCTCTAACAAGGAAATCTTTCCAGCTGGAACATGAGCAAGTTGTTATTAGACAGGCTCTTTATACTCAGGTACTGAAATGGACTTAAATTTACTGTGAACTTACATGGAGCATATGCTTTACATCCTTACAGAGAAACAAATATTCCTTATCTTCTATAGGTCACCCACAACTAAGCCTAAACAAATATGAATTACAAACCTGCTTCCTACATACTCCAGGTTACAGGGATTAACAGTGAAGACAGGGGATAGGAAGAAGCAGATGTACCCTCTCCACATTGTGTTTTTCAGCAAAGTGAATTGGTAAAAATAGTTTAGATATTTGGTTCTGCTAAATTATTATTGCTACACATAGTAGTCTTCATTGTCACATGCAGAATTGTTGTGAAGGAAAAGTGAATGTTGTACAGAAACATAACTGAAATACAGCTTTCTCTTTAGGCAACACCCTGTCTCACTTATTTTGGATCAAAGTACTGCTTGTTACAGTAATGAGCATAAATTGTTCTTAAAAAGTTCAGACTGGCCATTAGGAAAAAATTTTCACCAGTAAGAAAATGGATATCTCTTGGAGAACTCAGCCAAAGTGGTAGTCAACCTGATCTAGAGTTATTATTAGTCCCGTGTCAGGCAAGAGGTTGGACTATATGACTTCCAACCATTATTTCTGTGATTCTGAAATTTCCTTGGAGTAGATGCAGTACTATGAAAGTCTGAAAAGTCATAAATCTGCCATCTATCTGCCTTAGCCTTCTTCCAGTTCAGATATTACTTTTAGTGTCATTTCAATGCCCAGTGAAATTATTTGATCAGGTTTTAAAATGGTTTTTATCCAGTAATCAAAAAAGCTAGATTCTGATTCTGAGTACCTTAAGGTATCAACCTTATGAATAATTAGAACTTAGGGGCCTAGCTTAAGGGAGTGGGAAATGAGAAGAAAGAAGAAGCTCTTGCTGAGCCTGTCCCAGGTGATGTGTTTTCTGGATTGCTTTCTGAGAGGATCAAGGATAGAAAGGAGGTGATCTCTGACTAGTTGATATGCATCTCAGAACTGGTTGTTTTAATAGCTAGGTCTATGGAGCCATTTGAAACTGTTGCAAGCAAGGTCCCACTTCTGCCCAGCCCATACTGAGGCAGTAACCATGCTCCATTTAGTCCAGTGCCTTTACTATAAGCTAACCATTGTAAAGTAATTATTTTATGATCGTTGAGGGAGCCTCATAGTACTTAATCCAAAGCACACTGTGATCAGTGAGAGTTTTCTTTCTAACTTCTAATAGGTTTTGGATTTGGTGCATCATGTGTGTAGAGAACCACTTGATCTCTCCCTATGTGAAGTGTATTTTACTCTACAGTTTAGACCCCTTTATTTTCAGTATCTGTTAATAAAATGTATACTCAGTCAGACTTTTGATTTCACCAGTCTTTTGTTTGTTTGTTTGTTTTTGGTTTTGTTTTGTTTTGTGTTTTGGTTTGGTTTGGTTTTTTTTCCTTGCTGATTATTTGAGTTCAGACAAATTATGATTTTGATTTATGACCGAGTTACATGACTTGAAATAGTTCTTTCATACTTTAATCAGCATCACCATGCATATTGTCTAGGCAATTTTTACAAAGATGTGCTATATAATCTTGTCTAACTAGGATTTTTGCTTTTCTTTAGAGCAGGCTACATTTACTTAGTACAACATTATTTGCTTTTCTTTATATCTTGTTCCAGATAAAATTAGAATTCTACATTAGCTTCATTATTACTACTCTTTACTACACAAAGTAATGGACTATAAATTTGATGTATATGTTTTTGTTAAAAAGTATACACAAAGTATTTCTCCATTAATTTGCATTTAGTGGTGTCTTAAATGCTTTTATATATTCACTTACAGTATTTGAAGTATGAATTGAACAGTTTTTATTTTCCAGGATAGATTTTAAAATCCATTTTATAATTAATTTAATCCCATGTGGCATTTGAATATTAAATTTAATTACATAATTAGACATCTACATTATTAACTGATCTGTGGTGACATAACAAATGCATCCTTAGAATTCTATTGTCTTTATACATTGGATCCACAAATTATTTGGTGTACAGTTAATAAAAGAATATACATTTCAACAGCTTTATTATGCCAAATTTACCAAATTGAGATAAAAATGAATGATTTGATGTATGATTAACTAAGAAGCTACAAGTTAGCTCTGGATGATTTGTAACATATTTCAGTATGAAAATTTTATTTCTTAAATATTACTGAAATGCAACAAATCACATTTTGTATGAAAGCATTACATGTGAAAATGTCTTCCAAAATTAAATTATTATACACTATAAAAAAAACAGAATACTGATGGGGAAGATGAAAAATACAGGTGAGGTTGAAAACACATTTAATTGACATTTAATAATCAGTAGAGAGTTGATGAAATGAAAAGAGATAGTAGCCTGCTATTTCTTAGATCAAAGCTGCAATGATAGCACACAATGACAGAGAAAGAACATACTATGAGAAGAGTGGAGTCAATGTGGAGAGGACTGAATAGTAATTAGATCCATGAATTATAGAGGATTTGTTGTAGTAATAATACTTTATACAATTGGAGGTCTGTGAGTTGTGAGCAAATGTTGTTACCTCTTGATTTTTTTTTTTTTTTTTTTTGACAAATGTCATGGGCATTTGGATGCTCAAAACTGATTAATTTGAAACAAAAAAGCAGAAATGAAGTTTGGGTTCTAAGCTCACATAAACTTCCATTAGTTTCAGTACTTAGAGCACTAAGGAATGCATTTTTCTTTATGTAATGAAGTATATTACTTTGTTCATAAATTAGTGTTTACAAGCTATTTAAGATATATGATGCAGGACCTTCAGAAAACTGGAATTTGGACAGAATTTAATTGTGTTGGACTTTATCTACCTGGAAGGAGAGGATATGTTGATGCACGAAGTGAAGATGTGTTTCTGTTCTGTGTTGGTGTTCTTTTTTTCACTAGTAAGGCTGTTCTGCCTAGTGGAACAATTGGACTGTCAAGTTCCTCCCATATGGAGAATGGTATTGGAACACCAAGGTCCCTTATGTGGTGTTTGTGAGGATTCTGTGACACAGAGATTTATATTCCAGGTCTTTGCTTAAGGCTGAATTTAACATATTTTGCAACAGTTTTATACCTCCTTTTATCTCTTTTGGTTACATAGATTCATGTAATATCACAATATTCCTGTAAGTGAATCAGGTTTTAATTAGTGGATAAGTGCTGCAGAATTTTCAAAATGGATAATGCAAGTGTTAGAAATAAGATTTATGCTAATCAAAATTGTTTAGCACTCCAATAATCATTAGTAAAGTATAGGTTCAGATGTTTGTTAAATGGAACTAATACTACACAGACTTAAATTTAATACTACACAGACTTTAAGCTTAAGTTTTAGGGATGATCATTCAAAATGCTCATATTACTCACCTAAAAGGTAAGAGCTCTCAGACTTTGAAGGAGTTATCTTGGGCAGTGTCCCAATCCAAGGGAGGAGTCCCTTACTGCAGACCCACTGTTCCAAGGAGAACTGGCTCAATTTGCTCTCTGACAGGGTCTCCATTTATACCCTAGCCAAATCTGATCTGTAGCCATATATGGTCAGCAGTCTAGAAACTTCTCTTTACTCAAATGTTTCGTTGGCTGAGGGCCTTGTTTGTTGACTGAAGGGCCCCTTCTTTCCTGTCCCTCGACCAAAATGTGCGTATGACTAGTCACAACATGAATGAGCCGCTTACACCAAACCCATGGCTTTTACTTTTAACTTGCCCTCTCAGCAGTCAAGAAGTTTCAGCCTTTATCAGGACGGTGCACCTGCCACAGTAAGATGCAGGCACTCAGCTGGCCTTCAGATAATCAGGCTGGATTTCATTCCTAGTCTTAATGCTATCTTTGCCAAATTGCATAACTTCCTGCACCCTCAGAAATGTTGGTTCGATTACTGTTGGTTTATTTATTGTTTTTTCTTTCCCCCCTAATTTTAGTGCTTCATCATTTAATATTATGTTCAATTTAGAGCAGAGATTGTCTGGTTTTGCATTTCTGTCCTTTACCTAGAAGAATCTTATTTTAACACCCAAGCACTAAAAATGAAATGAAAATTGCATTTATTTTACAGAAGCATAAGGAGAGCACAGAAAAACTACTTCATACAAAGTTAGTTTCTCAGAAGATTCATGGCAGTAACAGAAATGAAGCTTTAATATTTCTTCTGCAAGTCTTTTTTAATGATTATACTACCTGTCCTCTGAGGAAAAGCTGAACCTACCACCACAGTGGCCATGTGCTGAGGATGCTCGCTAAGGGCTTGTCATTATAAAGGTGTCAGAAAATTAAATGAAAGAGAATAAAAGGAGAGATCTTCTGAGAGAGAAATAATTTAATCTCCTACCATGTTTCATGTTTGACATATCTAAGTTCAATAAATTTCAAATAGTAAAGCCATTTTGCATATTTATTTTTACCTTCACTAACTTGGATACCTTTCCTCTAAATTTCATATCCCTTGTTCCAGACAGTTTCTGCTTCTGTCCCAGGAAATCATGATATAAAAGAATATCGAGGCAGGAGCTAAGATATAGCCATTTCATGCATTACCCTCCTTTCCATTCAGTCAGAGCAGATGTGTCATTGCATAACAACCACATGCTGGAAATCTGGCAAAACTACAGCATAGACCTTAAGTCAGCCTATACAGAGACAAAAATCTTCCCCCATGCCTGTGAATACTCTGGGTCTTTTGCTTCTTGGGACCAATGGTGGCTTCTGAATGCAGCTCAGCTCTACAAAAAGCTTCAAGCTACAAATTAAGCCTCAAAGTTGGCTTACCTCCAACACCATCTGTGCTTTTAGATCTTAAACATGTATCTATTCAGATGCGTTAACATGTGCAAATCCATTGTTTTATTTAAAGTAGAAAAAGACAATGAAAAATAAAAGGAAAGAAAAACCACCCGTGGCTTGGAAACCCCTAATGTTGTTTTCCATTGAAGAGGTTGTGGGGACAGAATACCACTTCTACTGTTGGCTGTAAGTGTTGTATTTCCTAGGTGAATGATGTGAAGACTATTACTATATGATGAATAGTAACTCAAAGTGGAGTTTTGCATGTGAATAGTGTTATTCTGAAGTCATAAAATAGTTACTTGCCATAAAGAAAGGCCGTTGATATTAGGCCAAGTGTCTGCATTTATCTAGTCATCATTATGGAAAATTAATTTTTATGCTCCTTCACTTGGTAGATTCCAAAGTCTATATTATGTTCGCAGAATAAATTCTAGCTGGTACAGAGGAGTACTACTATTGGAGTAACACTTTTTAAACTATTTCTTCATGAAAACAGTTAATCTGTAAGAGAATATGGACATAAGATCTGTGCCTACATGCAACATTGTGTATAAGGAATAGTTGAAAATCCCTCTGGAATGAAAGAAAAGTGTCCCATTCCCTTTAGGGAGCTTCAGATATGTCCTTACATTTTATATAGAGACTCAGTGACATGTACTGTGAGTACTTGAACATTGTACCTTTTTTCATTATTTTTATAATATGTGTTAAAAATCATATGTAAGAAGTCAGCAGATAAATGACCCACATTTTGTGGAAATCTTTGCACTGTGGCCACTATATGGCTTTGGAAGTGACTCTATCTTCATATCCTGTTCATCTTATTTCATGTTACTTTCCAAACACCTACAGCATGTCAAATCAAGTATGAGATAAGATATAACAGTTATATATGTTTTAATTCTGCAAGTCATCATTAGGTGGAATGCTATAGCTTGTGTTCTGTAGGCAAGCAGAGAAGACGATCAGAACAGTCTGTAAGTATTGCCCATTTTGGCAGCTGTTAAAACTGCTGACCTTGCCTCAAATTCCATTCTCTACACTGCTCAGAAACAGTTACTGAATGCAGTCTTTCCATGCTGTAGCCTTCCTAGTTTTTTAAGTGCATCCTGCAATAAATCCTCCCTTGATGCCTATTATATTACTCTGCCACAGTTATTCCAGAGATATTTGTGCCAGTCACTTGTCAATACCACGTCCCTTTCTCTGAGAGAACAGATTGCTATACTGTACATATGCCACTGTCAGAAAAGTTGCCAGTGATTTCTCTGCCATGATTCTAATTTGCTTTTCCTCAGTTGGACACTGTACAAGGAGAAAAACACAAATACTTCTCAATATTCTCCCACTTTACCCATAATTTTTTATTTCTTGTTGGTGATATGACTCTAACTCCTACAAACTGCTGGATTGGTGTGCATTATGCATGTCACTAGATTATTGGCAACTACCAAACACTAGATGCTGCTGAACCCTTCCTATTTGGATGGAAACTACAGAGATAGTTTTAAATCAGCAGTTTCTCAGTCTGGCAGTGCAAGTAATCTGAGATCATATAAATATGCCAGCAGCATTTATATGCTGCTCCTTTGATGTGACTGTCTGGTTTCTTGGCTCTCTGAAACAAATCTTTCCTTCTGGCTGCCCAAATTTTGTTTGGAATGACATCAAGTTAAATGGCTTTTATCAGTTTGAGAACTGTTTCCTCCCCTGCCTCAGAACTGTTCCCTGGGCATCTGCAAGCCAATGAGATTCTGCTATGTTAAGGTGGAAGCTGGAGTTAAAAGGTTTCTTAGAGTACATACGTGCATAGGAAGAAGTCTTCAGCAACAATATTATGTAGGTTACCATCACCAACCTCCTATTTTTTAGAGACTGGGTGTGTAATTAGTGACATAATTTTCACAAGTTCTTTTCCATCCACTTCACCATTCTTTTTCTTTCTTTTCTTTGCAAAAGCTACTTTTTGAGAAAGAAAGCAATTAGTAATATTTCAGCTTCAGGAATTCTACTTAACCTAGGAAGTAAAATATTATTTATTTGTTCTTTATTGACAGGTGATTTGACTGAAGTAGTACACTTTAATGGTGATTTAATGTCAGGCCTTGACCTTAGAAGTATTGCTCTATGACCATAAAAAGATTTCCATATTTTAACATTTAGAGCTAGGATTGCTGCTTGTATGTTCTATTTATTTATGAAAAAGATTTATTCATATGCACTTAGTATTCATTAGACAGAGATGATATACTTCAGTGATGAATTGTCAACTAAGTAGGCCAAGACTTCTGAACAAGAAGTCTATATCAGCAAATAGCATAGCTATTTGGAAGCTGAGAATGTCTGGAAGGTTGGCAACATATGGATGTATTGTGTTTATGATATATATGTACTATGGAAAAGGAAAAAATAAAAATCTTAAGTCTGCATTTCTGCACAAGTACATTTAGGGTCATTTATATTTCTATACTTGGCTATTCCCAAATAGGATGAATTGGATGAATTTCCAAGTAAAGCAAGTATTTCATCAAATAATATAGTAATGTAGCTGCCTTCCCCAATATTTGTTATTATAATTTTATAACTTCTGTTCTATTTTACCTAAATGTATATTTAGTGTTTCAGGTCCTCAGCTACTGAGGTGCCTAGTTCCCACCGATTTCAACGGCAGTTTGTTATACTGGGAATAACAATTCCTTGAGGAAACTTATGTCCTATAGCATAGGATTCATGTCCTGACATCAGTCATGAAGAGCTGTGCACCTACCCAAGAGCAGTTGTCTCTTATTGGCAGTGGACCCAGATTCTGTCTGTGTAAGGCAATTATTCTCCTGTCATAGCTAGATGGGTTGAATTGGCCCGTGGATGTCCTCTTGACATAGGACATAGAAAACTAGAACAGAATAATTTCTTAGTAGGCTTTCTACTTCCAAGTAATATGAATCTGGCTCCTTGTGTGCAAGCCCTTTTTAGGCTTCTAAAAGCTTTTAGCTTAACTTACTAGGTAGTATCTACGAATGCTGTATATGTGAAGCTGTAGGATTACTTCAGGCCATCAAATGTAGGACTCTCCTGGGCCTACCTTTCCTATTTTATATCTGCCCAACATTTCTGCTATCCTGATTCTTCCACATGGACATCCTGGCCTGCCCTTTTCTGAACTGTCTTACCAGAGATACATTTTCTGGGCCACAACTGATGTTTTCTCCAGATTCTTCTGATGCCTAACCAATGGTGGCAAACATGGTCATGTTGTATGTAACCTCTAAAACACCAAGAACCTGTCAGGGGAGGTTTAGATTCGATATTAGAAAAAAAATTCTTCACCAAAAAGATTGTTGAGCACTGGAACAGGCTGCCGGGGAAGTGGTGGAGTCCCCATCCTGGAGGTATTAAAAAGACATGTAGATGTGGTACTTAGGGACATGATTTTGTGGTGAACTGGCAGTGCTGCCTTAACAGTTGGATTTAAAGTTGATCATAAAGGCCTCTTCCGACCCAAATGTTTCTATGATTTTATGATCCTGTGATCCCACTCCTTACTGCTAAGGCATCCACCATTGCATTAAGGGAACTTGTCAACACAATTAAGGTATGAAAAAGCTACAGAAATCAGAAATGCTATAGACAGGTTACTCCCCACAGTGTACTGTAGGGAAACAATCTGCTGTTTAACAAGATTTGCAAGCTCACTATTTGTCTGCTGATAACCAGAGTATTGGCCTGTAGTCATCCTGTGAAAATAGATTTTGCTGTAGTAAGTGGGGCGGGCTAGAGGAAATATGTTGTTGAGACTTAATGAGATATATGAGGACCTACTAAATAATAAGTATGGGGCAGTCGTTGTGCTGGGTAGCTTGGTGTAGGTGTTGCAATGGATGTTGGTGGGACAATGCTTGGGATGTGTGGCATTTGTAGGTTGCAGAACAGAATGTATCTGTGAGATGAGATGAGGGAGTGGAACTATAGGGGTGAAGAATATTGGCAGTTGTATTCCTGATCATTGGCTTATTGTCATACATGTGTTATGGATTAAAAAAAAAAAAAAAAAAGGCAAGTTGATCATAACAATACTTTTTTTTTTTTTTTTTTTTTTTAATGTATAGGCCCAAAGCAGAAAAATGTTAGTTATGTTACTAGGGATACTTTTTACTTAACAGACAGTCTGGACTGCTGGTATTTCCAGAAGGAAGAATGTCTTATATTCTAATATGTTCATTACTGAATTAGATATTAGTTCTCCTGGTATCCTCTGCAGCTTGTCAGAAATCGGTCTGGCTCCAGAAATATTGCAACAAGAAGAATTGCTTTTAATTTTAGAAAAGGAAGAATGGAAGCTGTTGGAGGTACATTAAACTGAGGAGGTCTCCAGCTGAGTTAGACTCTTCTTTTACATATTCAGTTCCTTTCTCATTTTTTTTTCTTTTCTGTAGAAAATCAGGGACCTAAAATAATATATCCATTTATAAATTAGGCTTCAATTTTTAAGGTGATAGATAGTTTCCGATCTGCAGAATATCCTTAACTGGGAAATGTTATTGCATCCTTATAGATGCTTATATGTACTAATACAAACTTTTTCTGGAGTGTTTTGTATAAGATGGGAAACTATGTGATATACAAGCATATGTAAAAAACCAGAAATGACAGGCTATGAAATGACTCCATATTTACTTAAGGGTAGAAAAATTCACTTGTTAGGTTTGGAGGCAAATGTTGTAAATCAATCTCTTTATATCAATCACTTCAGAACTGTATGTTTACAGCATTAAAGACATAAAATTTGAAATACATATTACCTTGAGATTTCTCAAATTTCTTTTGAACTTTTCTTGTTACATTTACATGAAAACAGACATCCAAACAGTAGACATGGCTTTGAAAATCATGAAAAGATTTTGCAAGTTCTTGGAATTTTTAGGTTTCATAGTAAAGGATAAATTTAAAGAAAACAGTTCTGACCAGATTTTACAATATAAGCAATGCTGCATATGTGTCTCACATCAGCATGACATGATGTAATGTGACATGACATGACATTCTCTTGGGGGAATACATCAGCTAGCAGAGACCTTTGCCCACATATAGGTCAGTTCTCTTTTGAACAGATGTGAGATAATTGTAAAAGGTGAGAGAACCTACATAGCGGGGTCAGAGGGTGAATTCTGCTTTCATGCCAGTACAAACTTTCACCCAGAGTAATAGCTACATATGTGGGAAACCAGAATTTGGGCTGGTGGTATCACAGGTGAAAAAAAGGGCTGGATTTGTCCTGGTGTCCTCACTCAATTATATGAGCCTAATTGAGTATTAGCATATTTAACTCACCGCGTATTGACAGATTGCATTTCACACTGAATTCCATACTGGGACAGTGAAGGAATTTGTTTCAGGTGCTATTGCCTTTTCCCAGTGGCCTGAATAGATGGAAACAGGAGGGGGAGCTGTGGGAACAGGAAAAAGAAAGAGAATTATTATTTTGCTTTTAATAAAAGAGGAAGAAGAATAACTCCAATTTGTTTTAACCCTAATTGTTCTCACCTAAAAGATTACTTTGCTTAACCTAGCAGAAAGAGGGCATAGGGTTGCCACGTATAAGTATGCAGGGCAGTGAATGCAGGAGAGGGAAAAGGAGTACTTAGAGACACTACTGGGATATGAAAAACTGAGTGTAAATAACAGACAGGAATAAACACAGGCTGGAAATCTGAAGGTTTTTAACTCATTAGGATAACAAAGTCCTGCCTTCTTGTAGAAGGAATTAAAATTTAAAGCACTATTAAGATAGAAATTGGCAGGTTAATAAAAGATTTGGTGACTGAAGTAGCAGGGAACTGGATTCAGAGCTCCATAATCTTTCTTTTATAGTTCCGTGTGCTTGAGAAAGTAAAAGTAAGTCTAGCCTGGTGTTGTAAATCGTCTTCTGGGAGACCACCAGTTTCTATAAGCACAAGAACGTTCAGAAGAGGAACTTACAAATACCTGAAGGTATTGCTGCAGTATTTATAGAGGAGTGACTTCTGTTTTAAATTTGTGTTCTGCATCTGGCAGAGAAAGTGGGGACCTGTGCCTTGCACATGTGTTATAATTGCTCTGTCAACTGGCTTCTGGGAAGGAAAAAGAGCAGCATTGCTGTAGGAAATGCCTGAAATAGCCTTATTCAGTTGTCTGTCTGCAAAGGAGGATGTATAGCTGAGAATGCTCAGAGGCGTTAGGTACTTCTTTTTGCCTCAGAGATAACTATCCAAGTGTGCTAGAAGAGCAAGGTCTAAGCACTTGCTTTTCCTACTGCCCAGCTTAGATGGCTCCCTTGTTTTTTTCCTCTGCATGTTTAAAGCTTTAACTGTGATTTTTCAAAGGTCTCCATGGAAACAGCTTCAGCTACCTAAGCTAACACACCTGTCTTGGCTGTGATCATCATCACCTATCATCCCCTGGAGA
The DNA here is from genome assembly GCA_033439905.1 of Ceryle rudis. Taxonomy (NCBI): domain Eukaryota; kingdom Metazoa; phylum Chordata; class Aves; order Coraciiformes; family Cerylidae; genus Ceryle; species Ceryle rudis. Next base: position 52,723 of record JAAGNO010002832.1, on the reverse strand, counting down.
AGGGGAATTAGTAGCCCTGTTAGGTGCTACCCAGAAGATGGATATGGAGGTGGATTTCAGTGCTGAATTCACTTGTTCATTTAATCAGAGCAGCAACAAGCTGCAATACTCCCAAGAAATTCTACTTCAGTAGTACAACAGATACAAAAAACCCCAAGTAATTTCCCACCTGGTGAGACATAGAAAGAAAATATGAGTTTCTTCTGAAATTACTAAGGTATTAATATCTGACAGTGCTAACACACTGATATTAAACCTTCCCCACAGCAGCATACATGGAAAGTAGGTATGGTGTTCTTTAGGTTCACTTAATAGTATGAAAAAATAGAGTTCAACAAATAGAACTTGCATTACAGACTTAAGAGTTATTCTGTTTTTATGATATGCTTCTTTTGTTATAAGCCTTCTTTACATCTTTAGTCACAGCTATTTTACTGCTATTTAGTGAACATTTCCCCTTTTCTTAACTGGCCATATTTCTTAATAAGGAAATGTAGTGAAAGCTGTGGTGAAATTATATAGTAAATATATTAAGCAGTATAAAACTATGCATATCATTAAAATTAAAGTTCTACTATTAAAATAATGTCAAATACATTCAGTAAAAGCGTTGAAAATGTTTTCTTTACTATGTTAATTGTTACAATGACAAGAAAATAGTTTTATGTTCAACTGAAATTCCTTTATTCTTTTTTTATTTAGACCTGTCTTACTATGTTATTATTGTGTGTGATAGTATTTTATTCTATACAATTTAGAAAAAAAAAGTACCTGTCAAAGATGGGATTGTACGGAATAGTAATACAACAGTAATTGAAAATGTTATTTCTACTGCCTCATGCAATGTGGCCTACTTCTATTTAATTTACAGCATAGTGAAATAGTTTTCTCCTACTAATAAAAAACATTACAAAGTATTCTTATCCTAGCTGCACCATGTCTTTTATCAGCAATCGTGTCACTTATTTAGGAGAGATTTTCAGGTAAAAACAAATTGCTGTCACTAATAAATGGGGTCATATTAAACATTATCTGTGGGTGAAATGAGTACTGAGTAGCTGTAAAGAAGCTTCACAGTTAACCTGGGCTTTATCTAAATCAGAGTCAAAAGAGTAATAACTGAAAATCAAAACAAAACCTACACCCACCACTTTCTGAACTAAGGCTGTAGGTCTACATTATTCATTTGACAAGGGAAATCAAAGCTAGCTTTCAGACAGGCTCAAACCTGTCTATTCTTCAGTGATCAGTGGTTATGCTGACAAAGCCAAACGCATAACGTCCTACCCTTGTCTATCTTGTCCTGGACTGTGATTGAATCCCAGAATATGAAAGGCTACGTACAACCCACACACGCATGGGGTGGGTCCAATGGGATGGAAGATGTAGGTACATGCATAGTGAGTGCTTTCACAGCAGTAGGAATCCATGTGCAGACCTCAGGTTGAAGGCACACTCATTATTAAGTTTGCAGTGACTTTTTAGACTCTACTCCCAGTTAATGTTGCCAGTGTACCCTGATGACTGAGTCTGGTAATGGTGTTAATGGGACAAAGGACAGCTTTTCTGAACTATTTGAGTACTTGATTGTACTCAAGTACTCAAGTATTCAAGTACTTGAGTACTTGAAATATTTGAGTATTTGATTACATGACAATACCTGTTATAATAAATAGCAAATCTTTGTGCATCCTTTAGGTGGTATTCATAGAGTATGACTTTCTTAAGAATAGCAATTTTTTTGGTGTTTTTGTCTCATTTTAATTCATAGGATAGAAGCAGTGAAAGCTTTGCCAGGTAACAGGGCTTCTCTGGATGCAGGAAATTTATGAAAGTATTGAAATCTGCCTTCTCTCTGGTCACAGTGGGATACTTTATTTTACAAAAAATGGGGTGAGGAAGGAAAGAGTGAGGTGGCTTCCTGACAGCAATTGATCCAGTTCTGCAAGAGGCTGGAGCATGCTGTTGGAGAGGCTCTTGCGCTATTGCACATGTGTATAGTTTAAATAGAATCTTCTGCAATAGACTTGTGAATGTTTCCTCTTCATGAAAATGAAGTATTTGGGATTTATGCACAATAGCTGTTGAGACATGAATCATACTGTTATTTAAACAACTTCATCTAATGATAGATTCTGTTAAAACAAAATACTAAGGATTAGAGGATGCTGAACTACTAAAATACATACTGCTGTTTCTAAGGAGAAACATGAATATCTGAAGAAGAAATAGCTAAAAAAATTTCTCCCAGAAAAGGGTATTTATCTTGGAATGAAGAACTACCAGGAACTTTTGTTACAGCCCATTTTGCTAATTTGTTGCCTAGGTCTTATGAATTTATTTTTATTTGAGCCATACTTCCTCCTAAAATTAAGATCTGTCTATAAGAGATAATTGGACAATGAAGTCAGAGAATTTACATTGAATTTTTTTTTTTTTTTTTTTTTTTTAAATTAGCAATGGAATGACCCATCTCTAGTACACCCTCTGAGGATGAGATTACACCCTTATGCAGGAAAAAGTTTTTCAAAAGTGTTCAATGACTGTTTTTAGAATTACAGTAAAAAATGCTTACCTGCAAAAATACCAACATTATTCCTTGATACTGAATTCCCTGATAATGAATCATATTCCACTGAAGTGATTTCTGACTGTAATTCATTAAGAGTTGTTTATGAAGTTTCTTATCACATGATTTTCCTTGTGACTAAAGTTTCCATGAGATAAACTTACAAATGAGCCCATCCAGCAAGAGTAAAAGATTGCTTAAGACTCTAATGGGCCACAAATTGGATTGCTGAACAATCCTCTAATCTGTTGTCTCTGTTCTTCTTTCTCTATAAATAAGACTAAGGAAAAAAAAAAAAAGCTATGAGCTGCTGTCAGTTGTAATTATGCCCAACTCAGATAAAATGTCCTGACCTGTGAGAGGTAGGTCAAATGTCAGAGAAGGCTTATGGGAAACAGTAGAAGGTTGAAGGCTTCTAAATAAGCTTTGCAAGTATTTACCCCTTTTTGCAGAAAATAGCTGTGAATTTCTAAACCAGAAAAAAATATAGAAAATGTCAAAGCACGTCTACGGTGACCCTGTTCTATACTAATCTCTTGTCAGGCATATTGATGAGTTAAGTGGCTTAAAAGTTATTTCACCATCAGTGATGGTTTAGAGTGATGTCTCTTCAGCAGACAGCTTTTTATATTTTATGTCTGGATTAGACCAATTTAAATCATGATTTTTAAAGTTTTCTCTATATACACATTCATGATAAAACTTGAATTAAAATGTTTTATTTTTTCTGAATTTTTGAATCCATTGTTCTACTCAGTAATCCATTGCACATGCAATAAAATAGTAGCACCCTGAAGTTTACAAGAAAATTAATATCCATTTACAATACAAACATTTAGAACTTCTCAGGGCTACACTGATGCTATGTTTACAGATTGTGATGGTAGATTTAACACTCTGTAACTTAGTTTTTTTTAGCTGGAGGAGTGACTTGAATTAGGCACTTGCTCATGAAAGGACATAGTCCAGAAGATGACTACCAAGTGAGAAATAAACCATCAAACCCACAATTTTGTGAATACAGCCTGAATTTTTTTGTTCAAGCTGAAGTAAGTAATTTTCATGCATAATACCATTGTTTTTCACTATAAAGCCCCCTGCATTTGATAAAAACAGCTGAAACAGTGTGCCTAGCTTGAAATGAAGCAGGTTAAATGTGGAGCATAGGGAGAATGATCGCCACTTACAAATGCTCTGGAAGTAATTTTATGTATTGATAAAGAAGATGCAAAGTCAGGGATATGTGTCAAGGAATGACAATTAGGAAACTCAGTCCAAACTGTAGTACCCTTTACCTGTACATTATTATTACTGTACTTATTTATAAAGCATTAAATGTATATTGAATTGTTTTACAGGCAAATAGATTGCTGGCTTGTAAGCACAGAAGAATCTTGTTGACTTACAGGATGAATTAGTACACTCTCAGTATTTATAACACTTCCATAGCCAACACAAAATATCCTTTTTTTGGACATGCTAATTGAGAGGACCCCTTGACTGAAGCTCTCTACCCTTTTCTCACTACCCTTTCTTCTATACTGAAAGACTGAACTTACGGTATGTTTCCAGTTCAACAGAAGTGGCCATTGTCTCCAGCTTTGAAGGATGTTGGGTTGTTACTTGATCAGTTTGTATGTCTGATTCCACTGAAGTTTTCAAAGCAAAATATATATTTTGAGGTGTTGCAGAAAATAGAATATATAAATACTTGCCTGTTGAATATTTTCTCCAAAGTATTAATCTCTATTATATATAGATAATATTTTATAACCTGTTATCTGTTGAGTCTTACTAAACTTAAAAATTTTGCTACTGCAGGAAATACCCTTTGAGTGACCTTACAGTTCTTCCTGTAGTGCATAACAAATGGAATCATCTCCTCTGTTCTTTTAAAAAAGCATGTAGAAAATAAATCTTCCATTTTATGTGAACATAATCTGTGTAGACATTAATTTATGTAAATGGTAATACTTCCTACAGTATTTTCCCTTTACCTCTAACCAGCCAGGACACCTCTGTGTCAGGTATTTCATTATTGACCTTCTGTCTTTATTATCTCTAATGTTGTAGGTGATGTTTTAGTTAAAACAGCCTATTAACGCTTAAAATGCAAAAGTCAGGTCGATGTAGAAATATTATAAAAATTTTTTATTCTTCATGTTCTTTGAAACCACATAATTTCTGTGTCATGGTTAGATATCTGTTCAGAAGAGGAAAAATATGATAAGCTTCAGTAGAATTAGAGGACTGCTTGTACTGTAATTTTGCTTTATTGCTAGGGGATGAAGAGGTGAGCTCTGGCTCCATCTCAGTTATATGGAGTATTTCCAGATATGAGAAGTTTCTGTATGGACTGCCAGTCAGGTGAGTGGGACAGCTCTCCCAAGTGAAATAACAGGATTTGAACAATGCTATCTATACAAAATACTGAAGTTACAATGAAGAAATATTGGTTTGGTAGCTTTTCACCCTTTAACTGCCTGGAATAGTAACATTACCCCAAATGGTGCATTCTCTCATTTGCTGAGAAGTTAATTCCAGTGTTTTCTTGTTATAGCTATTCCAGTCACAGGAAGAAGCTTGTGATCAATAAACAGAAGATTTAATTTTCAACATCAATCCTTTATTCATAAATATATATGTTTTCAGCCTTCTAGTAATGATGCTCACTTTTTTTTTTTTTCTTCAATGGATAGCAGAGATAGCCTGAAGTAACTTCACCAGACCTTGACACACCATAAAACTAAATGGCATATAATACTGTATATGACAAGAAACTGTAATGTTTGGTGCCTTTTTAGACATATATCTAAGTATTACATGGACAGAAAGAAGGGCATGGTCTGTCTTCTGATGCTCTGTGGAGCCAGCAATATTCTAATCTCTGACCATCTATGAGAAACAACTCATTTAATAGGATATGGCTTACCATATTGAAGTGGGTAATAGATAATGTAATTTTTGCATACAGTCAACTGACACACATTTATGCAGGAGCTATAAACTACAATGTGATAAAATAAACTGCTGACCTTGGATGCCTTTCAGTTCTCCAAATTGGAGAACTAAGACTTTACACTTGAAGTGACCAGCTGGGGAAAGAAATTTATACAGTTTTAAAACTGCTGCTCTATATATAAGGAAAAGAAAGACACTTGGATAATTGAAATTTGATGACATAAATTCTGGATTTCTAATATAGAAACGAAATTTGTTATTTTCTTTGTTTAGCACACAGGAGTAAAAATTCAGGTATGTTTTCTGACTCTACACCAGTGGTTAAGTGGTTTGCTTTGAATACCTGTATTATATTGATTTCAAATAATCATATGAAAATGTTTAATTAGTGTTTTGCATGTGCCTTTATTATCAGAGATATGGTATGACTCAGTAAGTGTAAGGTTTCTCTCAAACAGTCTATACAGAGACTTAATCTCTTCTACAAATTTTATTCGTATTTCCGTGCTTGCATTTCCCTCTAAAAAAGAAAATCTGTGTGTCTTTGAAATTAAAGTCTAATGTTATATAAACACACATATGTAAAAACCAACACAACTATGTCATCATATTAATTATGATATAGTAAAATAATGTCAATAAAATTCCTTTACAAGAAAAAAAAAAATGGAAGTGCTATTTTTAATAGATAACTTGCAAAGAGATTGACGGTAAATTTGTGAAACAGTTAAATGACCAGTGTAACAATTTTTCTGTATGCAGCATAAATATTGACTTCTGAAATACAGTTTCTGCTAGTTTGAATCCAAACCCGCTAAAATTAGAGAAGCTTGACATCAAAGTCTTATAGCTAAAACATTTTCTAGCTGAAATATATTGTAATAAAGAAGACAAACTAAGAGCCTTAGCCAGGCCTTGAAATGGATATAATCTTAGTTCTGTTAGGAAGAGATCTTTAAGATCATCAAGTCCAACCATTAACCCAGCACTGCCAAGTCACCGCTGAACATGTCCCTCAGCACCACATGTACACATCCTTTAAATCCCTCTAGAGATGGTGTGACTCCACCACTTCTCTGGGCAGCCTGTTCCAGTTCTTTACAACCATTTATGTGAAGAAATTTGTCATAATATCCAGTTAGTTAGAAGCATGGCTCCTGATCATGTGACAAATTAGAAAAAAGTCACTGGTAAATTCTGTGTGTGGTTATAAGCATTTGACAGAATCAGACATGTATTAGGAAGGAGCAAGATATGTAATGTCATTCATTGTCTAGTCTGTGACAACATTCTGTTTCCATCTAAGTTCCAAAAGACACACAATTAACTGAATTCAACCAAAACATCAAATTAAAAAAAAAAAAATTGTATGGTGAGACTTTCTTCAAGGCAGTGTGTCACGAATTGGTTCCAACTTTTTAAGAAGGTTTTGCTGTGGTCTTCTGATTACAATTCCTGTTCCACATCTGCTGCTTTTCTCCATCCTATTCTGTCTCTATCTGGTATATATTCACAACAAGTATGTAAATTCTGTAGGACCTTACCTGGTCATTAGTATGGTTAGAGATGGACTGCCCAGAGAACACAGTAATATTTTGACACTAGTAAGGGTGGTTCTGTGCAGAGCGTATGTTCTTGCCAATGACACGATGTCTAGGCTAAGTAAAATAACGTAGAAGGCCAAAAAACTCCTAAACCCACACCTCTCCCCTTCAAGAGACCTAAAGAAAATTGCATTGCTCGATTCCTACTCTCCCTTCTCAATGCAACCCACACCCAGTTTGTACTTTGTTCACAGGGTCATTAGTGGTATGACAGTCTCATCTCTTTGTTTTTAGAATCTGTCATCCCCTAGATGAAGGGCATGACTCCAAGGGTGAGTACTGATAAGGATGTGGAAGCTGCTGGGAAATACCATGCAAAATGAAGGGATATGTTTTAAGCTTGAAGCAGCTGCATAGTCTCACTTACACCTGCCTGCTAAAAAGGGGATTTGGTGAGGCACCTCACCACAAAGGCTTCCTTACTCTCATGTTTTCATGTAGGTTGACATTTCTGATGGAAGACACAAGACCAAAAACTAAACAGAGGATGGCCTGAACTTTCTTTAATATACAGACAGATTTATTTAAGTGAAGAGAAATAATACTTCAAAATTAAAAAAAAAAAAAAGAAAAAAAAAGCGCCAACAAAATAACCAACCAAACCCCCAATTTTTGTGTCTGATTTCCTGGATACCTTTGATTTCTATTTCTATGATACAAAAAAACCAAACCACCAACAACAAAAACAAACCCAAACAAAAACAAACCCCAAACAACCAAAACCAAAACAAAACACAAACCAAACAAACAACACCACAAAAAACCCCAAAACAACAAAAACCAAATTTGAACTGTGATGACAACCACAGGTGACAATATTGAATGTTTTCTGTGGGGTGTAGTTCTGATTATTGTACTTAAGATTATCTTACTGGGTAGCATAAAACATCCCCTTATTTTAGATCCTTGTCTTTTTAAGCTTTCAGTCTAGATTTTCTGTTTGGTTTCACCCAGAAAGATGAAAACAAAGGAGGGGGCAGGAACAGACTTGTTCCTTTTTCAGGTTTTAAGAAATATTATGAAAGCATTTTTAATAAGTGGATTTTTTCCCCAAACTGTATATTTAAATAGCTTTAAATAACCGATTGCTGTAAGTTAACGTGAATAGGAAAATGTCCACAAAACGATATGCTTTTGTGCTGTCCTACTGAGGTTTATGTGATTTGATATATGTGTGACTCACAAATTATACAACACACTTTGTATTCATTTGATTAAAATCCTGTGTAATTTGTGTTTTAATCAAATCAACTACAAGCTCAATTCCTTAGTCTCCTGAATTATTCCAATCAATTAAACAAATCAATTAAAATTTCTAAATATTTATTTCAAGGTTAGTCAAAGAAGAGTAGAGGGATCTTCTCCATTGGGTAATATTCTTTTATGGAGGCAGTCAATTACTAGAGGATCAGGAGCCAGGAAATCCCCGTTTTTTTGCATACCATCATATTACTTTATACTTGAAAATCTTAATGATTAAAACTTCACATCTTGAGTTTAAAAAAGAAACTAAAATGGATCCCTTACATTGAAATGAGAAACCCACTGTTTTTTAGAGTGAGAGAGACTAATTCTTCTGGGTTTCATGGAACCATTATGGTTAATTATATTAATTAACATAGTGACCAGAAATTCCTGAGAATGGGACCCTCCTGTTAGTGTGTGCGAGCACGGAGTGCACATTAGGGATCACAGATAGGCTGGACAGAAACCAGATGGAAAAAAATTGTTGCAAACCACCTGCAGGACTGACCATTCTGAGATAATTAAATATGGTCATTCTTTTGGGAATAGTCTTTTTTTTTTCTTTTTTTTTTTTTTGAATAGTACACTATGAGGTTTACAAGTTTCTGCTGCTTTTTACCAGATAATGTCAACTAAAACAGAGATTATCTTCTCTGATTAACTGATATAGATTTTAAACCTATACTTCCTCAGTGCCAACAGGGCTTGGAAAATACTTTTCAGCAAGGTATTTGTTTGTAAGAAGTTCAGACTGAGATTATTTGAAACTGTAATTTCAGATCAAATTTAGCATACAGTACATTTTGGTCTTCGTGACATATATATATCTGCATATTTTTGAAAGATGCATAAGAAAAGGCTGATGTTTTTTAGAATTTGAAGGAGATAATCCTTCCAAGGTTTTTTTTCTCCTAAAGCCAATACTAAGAGAGGCTAAAGTTTTGTTTGAAACAGCTCTTCTACCCCCAAGAGAAGTGAATATATTTAAGTCTCAGTGTACTTTGTGTTGTCCTGTTGAAATTCTACCACTTTCTACAGAGAACTTGAAATAATAGTATGACTAAGAACCAAATTCTGAATTTCTCTTTTGATTGCCCTTAACCTCCAACCTCTAAGGTCATGCCCAGGCTCTTGGTCAGTGAGTAAAATTAGTTGTGTGGAGTCCTATTTCATGCACAGCTCTACCCTGGAGTGGATCTGGGAAAAACAGGGCAAGTGGTCAAGTGAATGAAAGCTCTGTTGTAAAGCCTCAAGAAACTAAAAATAAGACTGTTAGTTAACCCCAGTCTTCACTTTTAGTATCTTTTGGAGTACTTGAGTCTGTAACCTTAATAAAATTCTTCTAATTATTTTATTTTGGTGTAATTTATACAAAAATCTTTAGTTTTATTAGATAAACGTTTGGGGCATGATAAGACACTGTAATATATAACAGTGTTTCTTTGGTATTAAATATAAGACTAATGAAAAAAATAACTGTACATATTTTTTTTTTCCTGTGCTTCACTTTTTTTTGTTGTTGTTTGGTTGGTTGGGGTTTTTTTTTACATAAAGTCTGTAGTTCCTAAATCCTTCTTTCATCCACAATATTACTTTTGTCAGTCTTGCATCTGGGTGCAGTAATTAACTGTTCTTGGAAATTTCCAGGGGACATTAAAATGAGGAAAAATGTGGAAGATCAGAGTTAATATGATCTTTACAAGCTGAGAAAGAGAATAAGAATGGGAGTAACACAGGTCATAATTGGCATACAAGTCTGTTCCCTTCATAAAGGTCCACTGGATAGGTCCTGCCCCCTCTTTCATCCTGGACTAATGATAGTCAACGTGAGGTTTCTACACTGTGTAAGTGATTTAACCTGACCTTTGCTATGCAGAACAAAACTGCCAAACACAGAGTTTTCTAAGTATTTTAATTGGTACTGGAAAGGAGAGAGACAGGGTGGAGATTAAAAAGAAGAAAGAAAAGGGAAGAGAAGCAAGGGAGAGAGATGTCTATTGATTGGACAAACTTTTTACTTAGTACAGATGCAAAAGATGCTGATAAAATGAATTTTATTGTGATACATATTCCTGCAGGCAGGGGGATAATATGTACTCATACAAACACTTTTCTACTGACGTAATAGTATCTCTCTAAGGAGAAGCAGAGGACGAACAGGAGAAGAGAGAGCAAGCAGAAAACAAGCCCCAAAAGATAGGGAAGTAAGGGGATGAGGGAAAGGAGAATTGAAAAGCAAGTGTGTATGACTAGAGTTTGTAAGACCTGTGGAGCTCTATTCTGTGTATTTTCATTAAAAACTTGGGAGTGGGAATTATCTACAGCAGGAAGGAATGGGACATGGTTGAGAAATAAACAGGGCAAGGAACAATGAAGTTTTACACTCCTGAACTTCATATACAGTGATCTGAACTACCTGCAAGCAATGCATCTGGGTTTCAGATGAATTATGCCTTGGCTGCAGAAACACCACAGCCACTATCAGTACACTGTAGTGTTTGTTTGGAAATATTTAAGCTCAGATTCAGTGTTGTGTGAATACAATTTTCACTTTCAGGAACTGAGATTGCTCTGTATAGAGCCACTGGGGACCTGAAAAGTGTTCCCCAGTATAGATTGTCTGTGCTACCACAGGACCTTATCTTAGCCAATACATACAGAAAGTTCTCACTTTCTTTGCTGGTAGTTACTATCACAAAGTGAATTATTGAAACAGAGCCAGTCATACATCATCTTTCTGTCTAAAATCCAGTGTCTAGGAAAGAATAATAAAAGTAAATAGAATCTACACAATCTAGAATGTGATGAAAAAAAGCACAGGCTACAGTATTGGTTTGTAATAGCCCTATATCTCATAATTTCAATTAATAAGTTCTCATTAAGGCCTGAGATATAGATTCAAGATCTTCAATTTGAACTACACATACATCCTCCTGAATCTAGAGGTTCTGCATTAAAAACTCAGCTGGTCTTCCTATTGTGGCATTAGAGCAGAAATCTCTGTATGGTCATGTGTATTGTCTGGAAAATTTCTGGGAATAAAAGAATTCAGAAGAACTTGGACTACTATTGTAGCATTAAGGTGGTTTTTTTTTGTTGTTGTCTTTTTGTTTGTTTGGTTGGTTTGTTTGTTGTTTGTTTTTGGTTTTTTATTAAAATTTGTCCAATTAATTTGTGTTCTAGCTTAGATGGGCATTAATTGAAGTCTGAGAATGCCAGAGGCAGCATTTTTCCTGTAGATTCCTAATGCCACTGCATGTTTCAGTGCCTTAATAATTCTATTACAAATCCAGTCATTATTAAATAAATGGATTTACAGTACAGTAAGTCCAGGTATACTGGTTATAATTGTTCATAGTCATATATGATTGCAAGATACTTGGCCATGTACTGTTCAATGCTGTAGAGCTGAACATTCCTTGTGAACTGGAGGTTATAGGTAATAATGGCCTAATATCACAGGTCATGTGAGTTGTTATAGGAATATATTTTTTCTTTTCATTTTTTTTTTTTTTTTCCTGGTAGATCACTTCTGAAATGATGATTAGCACTAGCTGCTTATGAGGAGTGACTGTTACAAAGAATTTCAAGGAAAAGTTTGTTTAGCTTGTTTTTTTTTTTTTTCCCTACCATATTTACTTTTGTTCAGCTCTTACTAGCAGCCTTTGTTCATAACTATTGTCCCAGTATAAATCATGGGTCATAATGATAGAGCAAGGAGACAGAGATCATGTGATCTGGTCAAAGATTCATAATAAACTGATGCCATACTATATTTGTTATGTTTGATACATCTTACCAATGTGTCCACAGCTTATATATGTTTGAGAGCTTCATGCACTCTTTTGAAATTTTGCCTCCAGGGCTACTTCCCAGCATTTCAAACAGGCAGTCTTTGTGAAACAACAGGCTGCAAAAATCTGACTGTTTTCATTACTTATTCCTTATCACTTTCTCTTAAAGCTATTATTTTCTAATCAGGAATTAGTTAAATATGTTAGTCTCTATTATTTGCTTTGACAATAATATGAGGCTTAACAAGACCAAGTGTAGGATCCTATACTTTTGGCCACAGTAACCCCATGCAGTGCTACAGACTGGGGGATGAGTGGCTGGAAAGCAGCCTGGCAGAGAGGGACCT
>JAAGNO010002832.1:29340-40103 GCA_033439905.1 Ceryle rudis | reverse complement strand
AGAGGCTGAGGGAGCTGGGGTTATTCAGCTTGGAGGAGACTCAGGGGGGACCTTATCACTCTCTACAACTACCTGAAAAGAAGTTGTAGTCAGGAGGGGGTTGGGCTCTTCTCCAAGGCAACTAGTGACAGGATGAGAGGGCATGGCCTGAAGCTGTGCCAGGGGAGGTTTAGGTTGGATCTTAGGAAACACTTCCTCACAGAAAGGGTGATTAGACATAGGAATGGACTGCCCAGGGAGGTGGTGAAGTTTTAAGGAAAGATTGGATGTAGCACTTAGTGACATGCTCTAGCTGATGTGCTGGTGTTGGGTCACAGGCTGGACTTGATGATCTTGAAGGTCTATTCCACCCTCAGAAATTCTGTGACAAATAGCTTAAGGCATGAGTTGAAAACTGTCTTTGAGTTTGTTTTCAGTGATAGACTGGTCTTCAGAACAAAAACCTGGCTATTAGGATCTCTTAAATTTTTTTGATGCTATCAGCAACAACAAGTATCAAAGGATTAATTTCTAATAATGCATGTAATCAGACACAAGTGAACTTTCCTGATATAAAGTTCTTCATTTATTTGTGGAAACAGAACAACATCCCAATAACAAATCTCTCTGGATTGTAGAGCTTCCCTTTGCAATTTTATTTAATAGTCATTTAAATATGATTGATTTGCTTTGGAAAGCATTCACATTAATGAATCTCAAGACATTATGGCACTGTAAAGTTTTAGATATGACAAATATTAGATGCAATTTTGTTTTTTAAATCATTTTTTTGAAGATGGCAATAGTGATGTTTGTACCCTTATCACCTTCCTAATCTCTGACTGTATCCTTTTGATTATCTGGTTTTGTTCTTTATCCAAGTTTAGAAATGTTTTTGTTGTTTTATTGTTTTCTTTTTCCTTCCTTTCCGTAAATTTATCTTCCTTTGAATAATGTTTATATTCCAGATTTGAATACTGACACCTGTCATTCTTATTTCTAGGAGACTAAGAAGCAGTAATAATTAAGGAGTATTATAAAGTTGTTTTTTTTTTTCTTTTTATTATTATTATTATTATTAAAGACTGGAACTAAGGCTCTGAGAGAAAAGAGATTTGTAAAACAATATGCATACATGCCTGTCTTACCTGATGCCTTATCATACCCTCATGGAAAACCTGGCAAATCTAAGCTTTTTGAGCAGCTCCATATGGATCCTGAAGCTTTCTGAGACAAGGGCTCAGAAAAAAGTAACTTGAAGTTACTAGACCATTTCCATTTATTTGGTCTTTCTCTTAGAAACAGTATTTTAGGTAGACAGCAGCCAAAGGTGAAGTCATTGACTGAATATAGGTAGTGTCATTCGCGAAACTTTCAGCAAACAGAAATTGTTATGTTGTATTTTTAGTGAAAATGTGGGGTTTTTTTTTTTGTTTGTTTGTTTGTTTGTTTTTTTCTTTTACCAACAGTGCTTTTCAAAATCAGATTTTGGCATTTATATTGTAAAAGCTCAGTGGTCTACCTCAAAGGCAAAGCTGTCCTGGGCATCATCTCTTCGAACAGAGGACATGGCTTCTCAACCTGTTTTTCTATGGAGACAAGGCTCAGACAATACAGCTGCTCATCTGTCCTATTCTATACCAGTTCTTCTTAGCAAATTTAGAGCTACTTTACTTGAACCTGGCAAGGAGGTGATCATTATGAGTCTGAATGTTCTAAGAAAACAGGCAGCATGATAAAGAAGCAAGTTTTTCCAGTACTACTGAGAACAAATGAATTCACATGTTATTAGCTCTCCCAGCTATTAATGGGGCCTGCAAATTCTTAGATTTAGTCAGTTAATCACAACAAAGTAGTGCACCAGAAACCAGGATTTACTAGTTTCTGGTATCCAGTGAATAATCTACTCATTTGTGTGCATAATAATGCACCGGAATGCAGGTCTGGGCATCCAAACATACACGTAATATGGATGCAAATACCCACAAGTCCAGAAAAACTAGATATTTCCTTACGTTCAAAGCAAAATATTCAATCTTAGGAAAAGCCAGAATGAAGGATTTTGACAATGACCTCCTACAAATGAAATGGATGACAAATGGAGAAACTTATATAGAAAAAATTTAATATTGTGCCCTTAGACAACTGCTACTTATTTTTAAAAATGAAAGCAGTTCATTTTTGGGAGAAAAAGCTGCTTTTGTAAGCAGGTCACACTGGTCTGCCTCAGACTCTTAAGAGGCTGTGACTCCAGAAAGACATGTTCATACCTTCTCCTTCCCACTTCCAGAAAGGATGTTGAATTCTGTTTGCTTAAGAAAATTTTGGAACCTAACATTTCCCCTGCAAACACACATTGGGAATCCTGGTAAAAGCTAGTACTGATATCTCAAAGGTGATGTGGTATGAAAACTTTTATCTTTTAAGTACTGATCCTTGGGGTACCAGTGTTTTCCTGGTTCCCCATAGAAGCCTTTTGTTAATTTTTTTTTTACAAAGAAGCAGGGAGAATTTATAATCTCTGTCTTTCTCCCTCTCCCTCATCCTAGATCGAGCTCTACACATCCTGCACCTCCTATTCTTACAAATCTGCTCTGTCATTTCCTTCCCAGATTCTGTTCCGATCTTAAGTTCCAGAACAATCCCGCTCCACTGTCTATTCAGTCTCTTCCAGAATCTTTGTTTGCAAGCCTTTTTATTTAGTGTCCTTCTTCTTTATACTATCACAGTTATTCTTCATTTTTTTCTCTGATCCCTCCCCATCCCCATTCACTTTCTTGCTTTCTTACCCTATTCTGAATGCTGGTTATGTCTCCCAGACTTTGGCCCCCTTTTGAAGCTTACTGATTGCTGTTTTTATCACTGTCATTTTCCTTTTACCCTCTTTGTTCCCATTCTCTCTCTTCCTTAACCAGTTTTATTTTTCTAATGTTCTCCACACATCTTCTTGTCTGACTGGTTTCCTTTCCGTGCTTTTAGTCAGAAAAAGACTTGTTCATTCTTATATTGAAGTCTCTGGAAGGGATCCTACAATTTGCAGGAATACAGGTTTCATTACCTATTCTATTGGTTATTTTTGGTATCAGTATTTTTATTAGTATTTTTTCACAGATAGTTAAATGTACACCACTGACTCAGAATCCAACCCTACTGAAATTTGAATCCCTGCCTCAAATTACAGGGTGGGCAGATGTCTTGATAGAAAAAGATTTTGGAATAAACATAACAGTTTAGACTTCTTTTTCTCTGTCATTAGAGTTGGACAAATTACTTTAAACTGCTTTTTTTTTTCCCCAGAATTTTTCAATGTGACATGGAAAATATTATTAAAATGTGGACAAATTATACACAAACAGAAATCAATGTTTATGCTAAGGAGTGTTGGGTAATCTTGATAATTGACTCTGTTACTTGTCACACTAAAGATATATATGGTAGCTTTCACCCCACTTTTCTTCTTCTACTGTCAAACAGCCATGATGAGTTGATGCAGATAGACCTTCACTGGCTTTAATGAGGCCTTATAAAACACTGCAACCTTCCTTTTGTATGACTTTAAGCAGAGGGACTGTTTGTAAATATATGCATCAAAAAGTACAATGGGCTCACATCTGTTTGTACGTTTTAAGTATTATTGAACCATAAATTAAACATTGACTGTGGTCATAATAACAACAGGCACAGATTAGCTCAAGATGTCAATGGCAGACAGCTTTTGCTGGGCATTAATTTTATCACTAAGGAAACAAGTGTGTAGCATCCTCGAGTACAAAAGGAAGAGCAGCTTTCCTGAAAAGTGATGTACAACTTTAGGATCTCATCCAGCTACTACTTGCTGGGAAGTGCAGCATGACTATAAATTGCCTAAAAGTAGAATATTTTTTTCACTGAAGTTGAATTTAGGATCTCTTTAAGTTGTCTGTACAAGATATGCTCCAAGATACATGTAATTAGTTTTAATAAAATATCATATCTTCTAGTCTTCCTACTTTGAAAATAATAGAAATAGTGATTTTATAGTAGAACAATAGCATTCTTAAAGCTGTTAATAGCTTCTTGATAATACTAATTACACCAGATCACAGATTACTCTTAATTACTTTTTTAATAACATGAAAAAAATCTATTCTAACAATTTATTAATATATGTTCTAAATGTGCTGATAACAAACTGTAAGATACATTTACTGAATATGCTGTCACATGCATGCTTCATTTCACTTATAAGTCAGTTGACCTTAAAAGAAAAATCTGCAAACCAAATTCTTTAGAGAATCATGGTCTAGTTCATTTACTCAATATATGAACAGAAACTTTATTCATAATATTTGAAGACAAAAATATTCATCGTCTTTTTAATTATTATGGAATAAGGAGTATCCCATTTAAAAAAAAAAAAAATTATCACCTTATGAGATTTCTGCTGCCTTCTAATCAATAGCCTGTTTAAAAGACTGCAAAACCACTCTTTAATTTCAATGTCTTTATATTTATGTTCTTGATGAAGGAAAAAACAGAAAACAAGGTAGTTACTGAAGGTTGAAAGCAAACACCAGAGAACTGGCACTTCTTGAAGCACAAAATGTTCAGTGCAAATGAAATAGAAATTTCAAGTTTATTTTCTTGTCAATTGGACCATTTTGTTTTTTGTTACTTTGCATGTTTGTCATGAAAAGTAGCAATACCTTGGCATTTTCTAGTTCTACAGCTGTTCCTAGCTTTAGCTTTTCTCTTTCACAAGAGAGGTATGATGCTGAATGCTGTCAAGATGTTGCAAATAATACCGGCCAATGGGCAGATGCAGCTACAGAGGTCATGCAGAACCTCCTGGAAGATTTCCCACTGCATTATTGTCTTTTGTCACATTTTTGGAGAAAACAGCTACATTAATAGGTTGGAACTTTGGTTAGAAAGAAAAGATTCCCACCAGTCCTTTCAGAGAACTACTTCCTTACGATAAATAAACTCAGCACCTTTACAGTGCTCTAGAAATACTAAGGCAAAGAGTTTTTATTATTTTATATTATTTTAAAGAACTAAATTTGGAAACTCTGAGAATTAAATCTCCATTATTCATATATTTGGTTTTGGTTCTATAGGTTTTGGTTGCTTATTTGTACAGGGTAGGGTTAGATGTTTTAGCCAGTCTGTAATATGCTGATAACTCCTGATATCCAGCAATATTTTTCCAGTTATGTATGTATACTCAAATCCATGTTGGCAAGTATAAGATCTCTTTACAGTTTTTTAAAAATCAGATTCTTAAATAATTTTGATCGTTCTACTTCCATAAGTTAAAGCAAGATGGCTGCCATATGAAATAAAAATCATACCTAAAAGGATTTTGTTATAACTAATTAAAGCTATGGCTTTGTCCACTTCAAGTTGTTAGTAATATCCTTTTAACGTAGGGGAATCCAATTTAATCAAAGGCAATGGATGAAGCATAGCTGCATTGATTTTTCGTTCACTGGCTTACTTTTAAGTAATATGAATTATTGTTTGGGATTAAAATAATTGGCAGAGAGAGCACTAAATACAGAACAGAATGACACCGATGCAGAAACACTGTTCATCTCCCTTTGCAAGGGTAAGCTTGTTTCCTCAACACAGGTGTTATAGGAAAACACGAATTAGTAGTTATTTGGACAATTCAAGTCTAGGCTCCCCAGTAGTGTAAGCATCACAGGCATGAAGTTTTGTTCACACATACACAACTACTGGATGATTTTAAAATAAGGAAATAACAATTTCTGTGAGATGCTCTCTGATAGTCTCTTTCATGAAGTCTTGTAAATAATCACATTTTTAAAAGAAAAGTTCAAGCAACTTTTTAAAACATGATGTCAAAACCCAAAGCTTGCTTTTAGAGATAATCCCCAGTGGAATGACTTTCAGCTGAAAAATACTTGTCTTTTTATTGACGGTCTTAGCTTCTTTATGTCTTTCTGTTTGCTCACATCAACCTTGTTATTTTTTACTTTACAATAAAGCAAGCAGCCTGCAAATCTTTCCTGAGACAAGTCAATACATTTTTATACTTTCTGGTGTTTTATTTTCAGGGAAGTTCACATGGAGAGGTTGGGCATGAATCCAGGAGTCCTGAGGGTAATTCCTAGAGCTGCAGCAAGCTGTGCGCTTACTAACAACTGCTTTGAACAAATACCTCCAAATGGCAAGCTCACTGATGCTTGTCTGTTGAGCTGGGTTCAGGAAAGAGATTACTTATGATCTGTTGTTGCCCTGTGCTATTACTTCGTGCTCTGATCCAAGAAGGGAAGAAAGTTTGAGGAAGGTGAGCGTGGGGGAAGATATTGGTATTTTGAAAGTCTGAGTGGAGATGACATTTAACAAGGATGAGAATTTGAGTGATAAATTTGCTACCACGCAGATGTGGAAAAAAACAATAGTGCTTCATTTTCAATTTCTAAATAATTTAGCTTCCTACATCAAAAAATTCAGTATCAGTCTAAACCATCTTAGAATCCTGCAACATGGGTGAGGTGAACAAGGCCTAATACTGAAAATATTTATGCATAGATCTCTTCTGCCATATTGTGGCATGAGCCAGAGCCAGCAGAAAACTGCAGAAACAGCAAAAGCAGGAATTACTATGCTGAAAGGACTAGGAATAAAAGTACCCCCAAATTTGGAATATCTGTTCTAGGTCATCTTCTACATCCAGAACTCTTCATAAATCCATCCTCATAGGTGTACTACTTTCCCTCTTGCAGCGTGACCTTACAGAAAATGCCACTGAGAACATTGCAGGAGCAGACACATGTAGACTTTATAGAATTTTCTGGCCTTCATGTTTTCATGGATGATTTAAGCTAGATCATATCTCTTTAGATAGCTTGTGATAACATCATGAGATGAGGTGTCAGAAATTCCACAAAAGTCAAGATATGTCACAACCCCTCCTTTACCCTTATTTACCAATCAAGTCCCACCATCAAAAAAAACCCACAAAACCCAAAACTATACTCTATTCTTAATAGTTGACTATTTTAATTCCTTGTGTTATTTCCTAGTTGTTAGCAAAATGGTCTGATTCAGACATATTTAAGCCAGAGTTTTGTACCTGTCTGGGTCCTCTATGAATACTTTTTTTCTTCTTCTCTACTCCACTGAGATCAGTTGTGACCTTCACAAGATCCTCAATAAAACTACCAAGAATTGAGGTATTAATGACCTAGATGATGGGACAGAATGCACCTTCAGTAAGTCTGAAAACAATACAAAATGAGCTGTTTATGCACCAGATGCCATTCAGAGGAACCTTGAGAGGCCAAAAAAGTGAGCAGAGAGGAACCTCATGAAATTCAACAAAGGGAAATGTCAAGTCCTACTCCCATGAAGGAATAAACCCCTGCTAGAACAGGATTGCCTAGAGTAGATCACACAGGAACAAGTCCAGGCAGCTTCTGAAAGTCTCCAGAGATGGACATTCCACCACCTCTCTGGGCAGCCTGTTCCAGTGCTATGTTACCCTCACAGGGAAGAAGTATCTCTTCATGATGAGGTCGAACCTTCTGTTTTACAGCTTATAGACATTTCTACCAGTCCTGTCACTGGACACCACTGAGAAGAGCCTGGTCCCATCTTCTTGACACCCACCCTTGAGATATTTATAATAATTGATAAGACCCTCCTGAGCCTTCTGTCCAGGTTGAACAGGTACAGCTCTCTCAGCCTCTCCTGAGTGAAAGATAAGGAAGAGACTTATAAATACCTGATGGAGGGCGTAAAGACAATGGAGCCAGACCCTTCTCAGTGATGTTCATTGGAAGGACAAGAAACAATTGGGATAAACTGAAATACAGGAAATTCCACTTAAATATAAGAAAGCACTATTCTGCTATGAGGGTTGTCATATACTGAAACTGACTGCCCACTGGAATTGTGGAGTCTCCACTTCCAGAAATAATCAGAATTTTACTGGACACAGTCCTGTTCTCCTTGAAACTTCTTTGAGCAGGGATAGTGGCCTGCCTGATCGTGACTTGGTGTGCATTCCAACATCATTTGTCCTGTGATTCTGTGTTCAGCTAGGATTGTCTCTTAAACACAGATCATTCATTCCTGGTGCAATGCCCTTTAGTTATTTCTAAGAAAAAAAAAAAAGCAAAAAAAGTAATATGCACTATTCTTCAGAGTGTGACAACATTGAAAGAAAATTTGAGTGCTGGTGAAATCCGCATGTACATGTTACATATAGATCTCCAACATGGTGTTTGTAGGAGAGAGGTTCAAGAAAGAAAATTACTTTTTCTTTCAGTAATATCTGATCTTTATTAGAAAAGAAAAGCCTGTTGGAGGTATAGAATTTTATCTAGGTTTGCTTTATTTTCTTGTGCACAGTGGTTGTTGGCTCATTAGGTTATTGTCTTGCCCCCTTGACTCCTATCTGATCATTAGCTTGCTAGTAATTAGTATCTTTGTCTCTTTCTTGTTAAAGTAGCCTACATGCTTTCCTTCCTACTCCAGCAGAAGCTGGAATGAGTATTAATAAGCTACTGAGAGAACCTTAGGACTATTCATTTTACTAGAAGGGCTTCCTTCTCTTTTTACAGGAGGTGTAATCCAGACAGAGTTGGTCAATGCAGTCCACCAAAAAAACCTGTTTAGATTTCCTAATCAGTCAGTGCACTTGTGAGGCTGACAAAAGGAGATTCTTTTCTCCTTTGACTGTCTTGGTAAGTCTTCAAAGAACATCCAATCTACCTAAATCCATCTTTCTCCTTGTAGGCTGTATATCCTTGAAGAGCAACTAAGCTGGTGAAGGGCCTGGAGATCATGTCTTATAAGGAGCGGCTGAGGGAACTGGGGATATTTAGTCTGAAGAAAAAGAGACTGAGGGGAGATCTTGTCACTCTCTACAACTACCTGAAAGGATGTTGTAGAGACGTAGATGCTAGTCTCTTCTCAGAAATAACTAGTGGCAGAACAAGAAAGAATGGCCTCAAGCTGCACCAGGGGAGGTTTAAACTGGACATTAGGAAAAATATTTTCACTGAAAGAGTTGTCAGGCATTGGAACAGGCTGCCCAGGGAGGTGGTTTAGTCACCATCACTGAATGTGTTTAAAAGCCGTATAGATGTGGTGCTTGGGGATACGGCTTAGTGGTGGACTTGGTAGAGTAGAGTTAATGGTTGGATTTGATGTTCTTAAAGGTCTTTTCCAACCTAAAATATTCTATGATTCTTCCACTCAGGATATTCTGAGGATGTCTGTTACTGCCAGTTACTCTCCTAAAATAGCTTATGTACTCCAGAAAGCATGGAGAGACTGGAATTCCCAAAGTAGTGTCCTACACATAAACTCAATATGATATTACCTTCTCAGTGTGTTTCAAATAAGCCCAGGGAAAGATACGAGAGTTCTTGTTATTTTTTGTGTGAAATCAGTGATTTTTTTTAAAGGGTGACCAGAAAGCACATTCTACATGGAAGAACAGTAAAAGCATGAAATCCCAAATTACCAGACCTAGGAAGCATCACTGCAACATAGCAAATAAAGTTCAGTGTTCACTTCAATCAGGTTAAAAGAGAACATTTCAATTCTGTTTAACACACTGAACAAAAATTGATTAATGACTGTTGAAATGGTTTATTTTCATCAAAATTCAGAGAATCCTAGGCTATTCTATAATGTCTAAAATGAAATATTGCAGCAATCATCATTCCACAATGCTGTTGATTTTTTTTTTTTTTTTAATTTCTTTTTTTGTCCAACCTGGAAGAAAACCTGAATTTTAATTCTGTAATTTCTTAAAATAATGTTTTTGATTTTTCACCAAGATAAAAAAGGATTCAAACCCCTTTTTTTTCATGAATTTTCACTTGTATATGTGTTTTTTAAGAGTCCTTAAGTCACATAGTAATTGGTCTTCTTCCCTATTTTCATTTTGGTGAATAGTAACTTTTAAACAACTTTAATCCTGGGAAATCATGGAAAAAAAAGAGATGAGATATAAGTAGTAATATTATAAAAACCTGAATTCCAAAAAAAAAAAAATAAAAAAAAAATAAAAAATTCAGTAGTACAAACAAACTGTTGCTCCTTTCAGTCCTGAATTTCCCTTATGCAGTTAAATGAAAATGAATTCATGTTTCCAAAAATGCTTAGAAAATGTTTGTAATAGTATTTCATTTTTATATATAACTACATCAGTCTTTGGCCTGCTGTAATATATATACTATATATTACATAAACTAGTAATTTGTATTACTTGTCCGGTGTCTTGGTGGACAGTAAGTTCTCCATGGGACAGCAATGTGCCCTTGTGACCAAGAAAGTCAATGGTATCATGGGGAGCATAAAGAAAAATGCGTCTATCACGTCCAGGAGGGATCTCCTTCCCCTCTACTCTGCCCTAGTGAGACCATGTCTGGACTATCGTGTCCTGTTCTGGTGTTCCCAGTTCAAGAGAGACAAGAAAATACCAGAGAGAGTCCAATGGAGAGCTAAGAGGATGATTAAGGGACAGGAACATCTCTCTTATGTGGAAAGACTGAGATACCTGGGGCTGTTTACTCTGGAGAAGAGAAAACTGAGGGGCATCTTATTAATGTTTACAAATATCTGAAGGGTGGGTATCAAGTAGAAGGAGACAGTCTCTTCAGGGGTGCCTGTGACAGGATGAGAGGTAATGGTCAAAAACTGGAACACAGGAAATTCCACCTCAACATGAGGACAAACTTTTTTCCTGTGAGAGTGATGGAGCACTGGAACAGGCTGCCCAGAGAGGTTGTGGAGTCTCCTTCTCTAGAGACTTTCAA
>JAAGNO010002832.1:0-22421 GCA_033439905.1 Ceryle rudis | reverse complement strand
TTTCTTTCTCTTTTTCTTTTTCTTTTTCTTTTTTCCTTTTTTTCTTTTTATTTTTCTTTCTTTTTTTTTTTTTTTTTTAAAGTCCATGAAATAGAAGTGGATTTAATCCCAATTATAGATGTGGAGACAGGAGTATGAGATGATACAATATGTTGCCAACCTTTTAATTCCTGGAAGCTTCCAGTGGCAGCTGTCACATTCGAAGTGGAGGTCTGGTGAAATTCCAATTGATTGTGATGCTCAAGAGACACAATCATGTCAGGAACTAGCTGCATTGCTTTTATTACCACTTCATAGCTCTATAGTTTCCTCATTTTTTCCTCTCTGCTGCTGTGTATTTGTTTTTAAGTGTGAGGTCTAGTGAAATGCTGTTAGAATGGAAACATATATTCAAAACAAGGTATTCTAGAGACATAACTTTAATGTCTTGTTCAGTTTTGAAAAACCTAGATTGTACTGGTTAAGGTAACATGAGGCTGTAGCTTATGTAGCTACTACAAAAAATTACCTCAAAGTCAAATTTTTTTGTAACTTCTTTTTTTTCCCTCCCCTCAGAAAGCTAATGCTTTTATATTACTTGCATCTGCACTAGAGAAGTAAACAAGGCCAGGGCATAAATTTGAGAACTGGTACATGGTTACCCATATAGTTTATCCGCTAGCATATGATTGACATAGCTCTGGAGCAGGATGGGCCACCCACTCTGCAGGTGAGGAGAAAAAGGAGAATGTAGCATTACAGCTCAAGCCATGCTGTGCCCTTTGCCTAAGGATCAAGAAATGGACCCTTTTATTGATTATCAGTCTGTTTCAGGGGCTCAGAAAATATCCAGATTCTCTTATTCATTTAATTAACAAGTAGCTTGAATTCTTACATGATACTTTCAAAAATTGTAATTTAATTGGGCTGTTTCTGTCAACATGCTTTCAAGGGCATGCACATGACAAATAAGTAAAAGCTATTTAAACACACCTGGTTATTGTCTCATGGTCTTGAAGAAAAACCTCAGATGAACAGCTGCGTATAGTTTAAATCAAGATGATCCTGGAAGTACCTTTCATTTCATAACAGACCAGTGAAATATTGCAAAGGATATGTCAATATGTTATATTTACACATGAAAATTAATTGTTTTATTAAAATGATATTATAATGAGAGCTAAAGAGCTTTCTGATGTTACAAATACACAAAATAAAAGTGGCAGCTATCTCCCAAGAATGAGTCCTGGTCAGAGCTTATGTCTCATCGAATTAATTTCTAACCCCTTCTTCCTTTCCCAGCCTTAACTGATAGATAATTTTTGGCAGCCCTCTCTGCAAGTGATTACATTTAAACTTTTCTATGCCAGATGTCAATTCCAGGACGAAAAGGTTAAAGTCCTCTTGATTACACTATCCTTTTCAGAACAACTGTCTGGTACAACTATGGCGGCTCTTGAAAGAACACTTTTTTGAAGGAAAAGCATTTTAATTTTGAAGAATCCCACACTATGGAATATGACAAATTGTAAACAGACATTGAACAAAATATCCAACATTATAAGTGATGCTCAAAATAGCACTCAGATAAATACAGATCATGGATTCTGAATCTCTATCACTACTAGCCCCTCTGTTATGATTTAGTTTATGTTTAATATTGAAAGTGTTTTGGAACAGCATTTTGTTCTGTGTTTTGATAGTGTCTAGTGTAAATGGCTTGTGGTCTATGATCAGAAACTGAACTAAATGGGAATTAAAATAATACATCATCTAGATTGTAAGTTTCATCAAATTTGTTGCTTTTCTTACTCAAATACAAAAGCAGTGGTGAATCCTTATAATAGCTATTCAGTATCCTTGGCTATGAACAGTAATATTTTTAAAATTCAATATTTCTCATCAGCATAACCAGCAGATTGTGAAGTTCTAGTCAAAATCTGCACCTTATGCAGAAAGATTTTTCTTGCTTCACAGGTAACTTTAATTGAAAGTATGGCCTCATCTTTGAACAAAACATTTTCTCTGTTCAGGCCTCTAGTCTAACTTATAAACATATTCTTTAGCTGTCAAGGAAATCTTTGCCTTTTTGTAAAACAACAATCTCAACTTGTCCTTTTTATTCTTCCTTCTTCCCCCTAACTCTTTCCAGGGAACGTCCATTTTCCGTGGAGTGAATGAACTTGCTGAAGAACATTCTTCCTCATCTTTCTTCTGCTCCTGGATTGGACCAAGAAGTCCAGATCAGTGTTCCAGGCCCTAACCCCGACTCTTAATTTTTATTTTCTTTGTCTTTCTCAAAAATGTAATTTAATCATTGTGCTAGATCTTGAAGACATAATCAGAGAGCTTACAATGCACATCTGCAGAGAAAGAATAGATATTTCATGGGCTCTGGAAATTCTGCAGGATAAATCATGTCCCTGCACTTGGAAATTTGACTTAGTATAAGATAAATGAAGTGCAAAGAGGAAGCAGTGGGACAGAACAGCCATGTTTGTGCATGTTGCCAGTGAGAAGATCATCAGTAGGACAACCAAGCGCTGATTGCCATAGGACACCTGTAAGTGAGATATACTGCAGATAGCTTCCTGATGACAGATATTCCATTTCAGGGTAATTACAGACCATATGCAAAGCCAGAACAGCCCCCTTCCAATGGCTAATGATGTAATCTCAATAATGGTTTCTCAAGCTAAACTCAGGTTTGTTACTGACTTCTATCACATAACACCAGAACAGATACAGTTGATTTGGTGAGCTGCTGTTCACTGTAGACTTGAGAGATGCACTTTACACTCTTCCTTGTCTTTTTAATGGTTGAATTTGTAAATACTGTGAGAAAAGTTTCATAGATCAACATTATAAATTTTGAATAAGAATGATACGTTCTAAATTTTTTTTAATAAGTCCATTGAAATATTTACCTTGTAAATCTATTCTTTATAGTGACACAAATTTCACATGTCATAGTGAAAACAGCAGCAACACTTTAAACTCCTCTTGGCTGAGAAGCTGTATGTATCAGCCATAAATAAAACATGCAAAAACCTTTTTCTTTTTGCAGTGAGTCTGCTTCCTTCTTGTTGAACTGCTACCACTGTAAGCAGTAAGACTAAATGTAAGGTACTGTATAGTGTGGCAGGGATTGTTCTCTGTCCCAAAGATGAACCATTTTTTCCTTAAGATTAAGCGTTATACTCAGGTTTACACCTATATGGTAAAAATCTTTTCCTCCCCAGATCACAACAAATTCATCTATTCTGCCTGCCTCTGTGAATGGCCCCCTGATGACCCCTTTGCCCCGACTATTTCATAAGCTATTCCTCAGTGCTTGGCATGGCATGTGCTTAAATCTATGACTTTGTACTGTTTACTATACTATGGATGACCTAGAGACCTAAAAGTTCAAGCTTTCTTGAATTAGGGAGATGGAGCTGCTGGTAGAGCCCTGCCAGGAAGGGCCTCTGCTTTACCACTTGCCACCCCCTGTGCTGCACATTATCCCAGTACCTCTACACAGGAAGGGGCTCCCAACTAAGCTGGCAGCTGCCACAGGAATGCAGTTTGCAGGTGTAAAAAGAATGGGCTGTATGATCGAATGGGATTTTATTACTTCTTAGCAACAGTGTATTGCCTTCTCCATCCCAAACGCTAAACTGCACCATTGAAAACCTTCTCTACATTGAATAACACCTATGGTGAATGATGGAATAAACAACAATCAAAAAAGAATTCTGATATTGCCACTGATACAGTGCAGTTTTAATA
Organism: Ceryle rudis; assembly: GCA_033439905.1. Taxonomy (NCBI): domain Eukaryota; kingdom Metazoa; phylum Chordata; class Aves; order Coraciiformes; family Cerylidae; genus Ceryle; species Ceryle rudis. The sequence continues at coordinate 18,671 of JAAGNO010002832.1, read as the reverse complement.
GAGGGAATATTTTTGTATATGATTGAATTGATTACTTTAACTTCTAATTAGAACATCTGAACATATTTTTAAAGTATCTAACTTGAACTTCAGTGTATTTTTTGAATAACTAAAAGAGCAATCACATAGGGAAAAAATCAACAGATGGAACATAATATCAAAATGATCACTAAATCTGTTACTGCTTTCAGTACATCCCTTTGAGCATTCAAGATGTTGATTCAGGTATTAAGCACATCAGGTATTTACATCCTTTTGGCATAAGTAAGTGCAATTAATAGTTTGAAAATCTTTTATTACTCTGACATTTCACATAATGTACACACCTCCTACATATCTTAGATCTTCAATCCACATTAGTATTTCTTCCAGTAGTATGGAAAATGCACTTTAATTATTACATTTATTCATATTAAATTGTAGCAATTTCTTGCTGAGTGTGTCTTCTGAGTTTTATGTTACCTGTATCTATATATTTACTTTTCTTTTTGCTTTAGAGAACAGCTATTTCAGTACAGTTCAGGTGTTACTCTGAGACTGGCTCAGTCCTTTTTATTATCTTTCAGCACAAAAGGAATTAGAAGCAATTAAGCAAAGACTTCAGTTATCTGCAGATGAATGAATGTGTCCCTTTACTCCTAAGGAAAAGATAAAGGGACAAACTGGAACAGAAAAGTCTATGCCCACACAGATAGAATTTCTGTTGGTCCAAAACAGGATTCCTGCCTCCAGACTATCTTTAGAGAATGGTCCCCGATTTGGAATAGTTACTGCCCCACAGTATCAAATTGTGTCCCAAGAATTTCTTGGGTGAGCACATGTCAGCATGGGCCAAAAGCCTGGTAGGAGCTGTTTAACAGCAAAGAAAACCAAGTTACAGTGATTAGGATGGTTCTTCAGCAGTTTAATTACTCAGTACAGTTGTAACCTGAAGTTACCATTCCTTTCCATGTGAGCATGTAACCACAATAAAGTGACAATAGTTTTATCTTTTAAAAAGTGGTTAAAGTTATGACAAGTAACCCTTTGTCTCCTTACGCAACAGAAGAGGTATGACATCTTATGTACACACAGGTAGTCATATGGGATGAAATGCCTCTGTAGATGGGGTTCTTCATCCATCATGTCTGTGCTCTAGAGTACTTCTTTCAGGTTGACAACGCAATGATCTAAAATGTCATTCTTCTTGATAGACATTGCTGATACACACTGTGATTTTAAAGCCTTTTAAAAAACTATCTATTTTCTGACACGTGGATGTAGTAGGGTGTTAAGAATCCCTGTATTCAACCAATAGTGCACCAAGTTATCATTAATTATCATGGCTTGTTTATTGTATGTGTTCCATACCACTATTATTCCTACAAATCAGTCAAAACTACTATTCCTATGAAGCAAGCAATTCAGCGTTACTTACCCTAAGATACAGACCAGGCAGATGTATGGTCCCCAGGTGCAGGGGAGCTGGTCGGCACACATGCTTAGTGGGCATCCCCACAGAGACAACATGATCTCTATGGCAGGATACGTGCAGCTCAGCTCATCCACCCTTGAGTCCAGGTTTTATAGAGCCCCCGAGTCCTGGCACACATGGCCAGTATGTGCCAGGAGGCAGTGGCTCAAGGTGGCAACCTCGCCCAGCAGTGGTGGTTTCTGGTCTTTCTGCGGCTGCGCACCCCCCAGTATGGGGGTCGTGTGCCCCCCTTACCCCACTAGGCCTTCCTCATCTTCAGCTGCCTCATCCTTGGCAATGAACTCTACCGTCCTGTTTGAGGACAGTGCAGACTTGTCAACTGTCCTCTGATAAGAAGAGCTAGTCCCTTGGATAGAGGAACAGAAACTCCCTTGGCAACTCTCACAGCTCTCCTCTGATAAGAACAGAAACTTTCCTTGGCAGTTGTGTACCCATCCTGTTAGTTCCCACATCAGACTCACAGCTCTCCTTTGATAAGAAGAATAGAAACTTTCCTTTGCAGCTCTGTACTCATCCCATGAGTTCCCACAGCAGGCCTGCATGAATGACCCTATTGGCGACCATCGATCAAAGTATTATCGAACCACACTTACAGTGAAGGCCCTGTATTTCACAAAGATCTGAGTTTTGATTCCTTCATGCTTTCTCATACTTTATTTCAAGAACATGTACATTTTTATAATGCTGTTTCTGAAGTACCTTTACTTTACTGGATTCTTTTATTTCTGAAACACTCAGCTGAACTTGATTTTTTTTTGTTTGTTTTTATTTCTTCCATAAATGCTGTCAATCTCTGATCTTTCAGCTTTTTTTAATATTTAATAAGTGTGTTATTGTATATTTAATTAAAGTGCTGCTTTGACATAAGTTTTCAGAAGTTCATCTAGAAACGTTTAGGGAGAAACGCTCCTATGGTTACCTAGATTGAAACTCCTTCTACCCTGACTTTTTTGAACAAGTATGGTCTGCAGCATTTTTAGGGAGGTACATCTTTTGGAGAGTGCTGGTCACTATAGCTGTCCTTGCTGGCTCTCCAAACGTGTGACAGAACTCACCAGCCCTAGGACTAGAAGTATGATAACACAATTAAAAACTCCAAAGTTGAATAATCATTTCAACATGCTGCTAGAGCTGAGACTTCTGTGTTCTGCCATACCAATGAGCTTCTGATATGATGACATTGATAGAAAATTCATTGCCCCTCTTGAGGCTTTATTCCCTTCCTTAATCATCTTCATTCTTAAAAAGATGCATCTTGATTCTAATTTAAATTGATCTGCTTTGACGTTTAGTCACTGACATTTTTTGGTTTGCCTAAGTATTTTAATGTCTGAAGAATCTTCCTGTACTTCAATGCTGTGATCAGTGGTTTTTATTTTGGTTTTGTTTATTGTTTGTTTGTTTGTGTTTTATTTTGTTTGTTCTTGTTTTTTTTTGTTTGTTTGTTTTGTTGTCATTTGTTTGGTGCGTTGGGTTTTTTTTTTTTTTTTTGTTTTGTGTGTGTTGTTTTTTGTTTGTTTGCTTTTGAATAATGTACAGACTGAGCTCATTCAGGTTTTGTGAGGTATTTTATTCAAACCTCAATTTTTTAAGACATTTGAGAAATACTTCTAACATCCTTTATACATTGGAATTTAGAAACTTTAGAGATGTATTCAGACATAAAATGACTTAAATTATTATCCATTTTCTTTTTTTTTTTATAGATAGATGAATTCTACTGCAAAAGAAGTATGCCCATTTTAGAGAAGAGTACAATACTCTCCATCAATAGTTGAGGTCAGATTTTCAGAAGAACTCTTCTATTTTTCATGCTTGATTTAGAATCATACTTCCTGTATAGGACTGAATGGTCTCTAGGCTGAAGCACTGAAGAAGTTTGCATATAAATTCGCTCATTTGCTGTCAAGAATATCTGTGGAATTGGAAGTGGTCAATATGACTGGAAAGTCAAAAAAGTAGCATATATGTGTGTACATTTAAGAAAACAAAAAACTAACAGCTACAGACTTGTTGATATAACCTTAATAATATACGACATTTTGGAACAGTTACAGAAGTGAAGAAGAGCCTGAGATTTGAAAGTAAATAAAAATGAGTAAAGATACAACACAGTTTTACCAAATACAGAACATGTGAGTCTAATGTGATACTTTCCTAAGAGAAGACAACTGATTTTCCAGACAAGTGAACTGCAGCAGATCTCATCTATCTAGAATACAGTGTAGTCTTTGAATATAGTGCCTCATGAGAGGTTATTAATTCAATGACAGAAGCTGAGTGTTAATACAAATACTAGTATGTGTGTAAAGATCTGGATAAGAAAAGCCTATATAGGGTGAAGCTTAAAGGGGAACTGTTGGGTTGGAAGGAAGTCTTTACACAGAAATTTCTCAAAGATCCATCTTCAGACAATTTTGTTTAACATTGTCATAAATAAAATGAGCAGAAGTAGACACATGCTAGTAAAAATTACTAAGGTCACAAAACAACCTTAACAGAAAGGAGGATCAGAGTATAGTTTGGTAGGAAAACAGAGAACCATGAGAATTGAGAGCATTAATATCATTAGGAAAGAATATTAATAGCACAGGGCACATGGTTGTGAATTAGGGGCTGAAAGTTGCTAAGGTAAGTACATTTTGAGTGAAGTATTTCTAGTGGAGGTAGAGATGCACTTGTCTCGGAAGGCCTCTGAGACTTGGTGCTCAGGACTGAGAAAGATGCATTTATAAAACTGGAAGAGGTGGAAAGAAAGATTGTCTGGAAAGTATTATTTGTGAAGAGGCTGAAAAAGGAGGCTTGTTTTCTTAGTCTTGCAAAATAGAGATTGAAAAAGGTGTGATTAATCACCAGTGGAGGGAAGGGATAAGATGCATTTGAGTTAAATCAGTGTTGGCACAAGGACATAAATTAATTTAAATGGGAAATTAGAAGAAACCTAGGGTTTTCATGAGCCATGAATGTTGTGAACATTTGGAACAGCCTTCTAGAAGAAAGAAGGAAAAATCTTGATTTGTTTCAGTGGAACTGTAGCAGTTTATATAAAAAGCTTGTGTTGTAGGTTGTCTTCATTAGCAGATGACTAGAGCTGATGATCGAGGAGGTATATTAAGTGTGGTGTCATGTTCACCACCTTCCATTTTGGTGCTAATTGCCCTCATTTTCAGAAAAGCACAACATCTAACACATTTTGCAGTCTATTCTCTCATGAAGTCTTGTGGCTCTGATAATGACTCGAGTGCTCTTCATAGAATTAGGGTCAAAGTTAATTGCTCAGATTCACACAGGAGGCATTCTGCAGAGCAAGGTTTTAAATGTAAATTTCAAAGTCCTTGATACATGTCTTCAGCATACAACCATACTCTGTCTTTGCACTTACATTTCAGTCTTTATCATCCAACTTACTTTTTGACAATAATCTAAGTGGAAGATCAAGGGAGTTTGTTTCTTCTGCTTTCCACAGTACAGAAGTCACACAAAATTCCTCCATGATTATTGAAACACAAATGGATATTGGCCTACAGTATGTTCAGGAATTACTATTTACCTATTGTTGCAAAGGGTGTTTTGTTTTTAATGCTTTTAATGGAGGGAAACATGAATCCCGTTTCTGTGAACATTTTTAACCTTTGCTTTAAGAATAAATTAACTTACTTAACAAGTATGCAAATAACTCAAGACTTCTAACTGACTATGTTGAAACCATCTGTTCCCATAAGGAAAATTTGAATAGTTAACCATATAGCAAAATATGAATGTGTGCATGGAAGTGTTAACAAAGTGTTCAGTAATGGATGTATGTTAGTGAATCTAAGGTTTTATTACTATCAGTAATGCTCTGGTTTAAAATTTTATTAATTAGTTAATAAAAACCCCTAAAACTAAATTGAGTTTATATTATAACAAAATATGCAAAAATATATTTCGATACTTTTCCATATGGTGTGAATGGTCTTTTAAAAGTGATCACTGGAGATGGCGGTTTAGATGCTCCATCCACCAATAACTGCAATCCATAAACTACTGCTGCATGATAATATAGAGTGGGTGCAAGGGAAGGGAAAATATCCCTACACTGTTCTTCTATGCTTTCTTTAAACATCTGCTGTTGACAATTTACTGCACTGGGATGGAACTTTTATTTGGTTCAGTACTCCTTTTCTTGAAGAACTGAAGAACAGGAATGAAATAATAGGGTTTAGATCATATAAGACATTGATGAGATATTTACTAGAAAATACCAAATAATATAAAGCTATTTACATATTGAAAATTGACTCACAATTGATTTGGAGATGGATCCTATGCTGTTTGTCCTGTGTATATAAATATATTTATTACAAAATAACAACAAAATAACTATGCATGTAAGTGAATATAGTACTGTTCAATTTATTTTTTTTCTCATTTTCTAAATTCCGTATGTTTTGCTTATATTGTAGATGGCATGCTCACTTGATCTATCTTTTTATTCTTAAGCATCTAGTATCCTAGTGATTATCCTGTGATGGCAATAATGGTGAAATATAGATTTCACTGGAATGAATCTTTCAATATCCTTGAAATTCATGTTCTTTCCTAACTGAGCATAAATTTACATAATTTAAGTGGGACAAGGAATAATGGGTATAAACTTGAACATAGAAGGTTCCACCTCAACATGAGAAAAAACTTTTTTCCTGTGAGGGTGACAAAGCACTGGAAGAGGCTGCCCAGAGAGGTTGTGGAGTCTCCTTCTCTGGAGACTTTCAAAACCCGCCTGGATGCATTCCTGTGTGACATGTCCTAGGTGATCCTGCTCTGGCAGTGGGGTTGAACTCGATGTTCTCTAGAGGTGCCTTCCAGCCCTAAAGTTATACGGTTCTATGGTTCTATCGTATGTTCCTTAATGGGTAGTAAACCTTTTGGTTTTTCTTTTTTTTTTTTTTTTTTTTTTTTTTTTTTTTTTTTTTTTTTAATCCATCTTGCAGCATCCTTGCTATAAACACCAAAATTGTAATGTAAATACATTTTTGATTATTGTAGCTTTATAGCTGATTGTAACATATTTGCAAACTGTCTAGTGGAACCCATTCTCCATACCTGATTTTCTCGTTAAAACTTATTTTTTGTTTTGTAACATAGTAGCTTCAAAATACCTGCAAAAGGGGCATGGATGACTTCTTTATTTTCTAACTCCTTACCTCCATGTGGCTTGGGAAATTCAAAGAAATACCTTGAATATTTTTAGTAGTAATATTTTGTATTATTTGTATGATATATATAAACAAAAATTTTCTTTTTTCTTTTGCTGAAAAGTAGAGATTATTTCAAGCAGGAACAATACTGCTTCAGCAAGCAGGTTTGAGGGAAAATTCTGCTCTTTTTCTGTGACTCTATCTTCTGGAGAAATATTTTTCCACTTTCTGCTGTGCAAATACATTGTACTGTAAAGCAGGGAAATGCAAACTCAACGTATTTCTTTTACAGTATTATACTGAGTACCTGGAAGTCTTTCAGAGTGAAATCTGACATTGCAGATAAGCTGATAAGTGATGACAGAATTAATGTACTCATAAAGAGCCAAATGATGAAAAAAACCCTCTCTCTCTAAAAGAAGTGCTGTAAAACTAAACTGTTTTTTCTTATAAAAATGACATGTGGAAGGTAACAATATTTAAGATCCAATTGATTTGAAATATGAGAGGGAAAAAATGTTTGTAGATTATTGATTTGAATCTGGAAAGAACAGAAATTCCTACTCCTTATGTCAAGTTTGATTTGAAAATTTTGAACTATTATAGAATGTTGTTAAAGGATTCTAGTTTATTTTTTAGGTAATTTTAAATGACTGCTTCTCAGGTGAAGAGATAGCTTTTGAGAGCTGCCATTTTCTGGGTTGGGTACATATTGTTTGACACATATAAACCAATGGTGTGGTTTGGATAAAAAAATGTTACACAAAATCAATCTACCCTTCTATCTATTTGATTTTTTTTTTTATTGCTTTTTTATGTCTGCCTTTTCTAGAGTGCAGAGTGCATAGATTATCAGGAAAAAATGTAAATTCTATCTCTAGACTACTTAACAGTTTCATATGGTTATTTACGTATTATATTAATTCATATTCAGTTGTATGCATATAAATGCTCTGAGTCCTATAAATTCTGACGTCTTTAAAAGCACATTGATATTGAAGACAGCTACAGGTATCTACTAATGCTCATATATCAGGAAAAAATTCAACAACTTCAGACCATTGGCCATAAGGCTGCTCTCCAGACTCTCATACTGTAGCCTGAAATGTCACTTCCTGGCACACAGAAAAAAAACCTAAATAATCACAGACTTTTATCCATACTGGAAGGAAAAACAAAGCCAGGACCTGTTTTCAGGCCATGAGTTGAATAGGTACAGTTCAGTTTATGTCTGTACAACTAATTCCTATTCCCATTCCTCCTCCCCAGACCAGTAAACCCTCTGTTAGCAGCTGCAGAGAATGGTTGCTGGCCTATGTGGACTTAAAATGGCCCTTAAACTCTGTGTGGCTGTTGACTGGGTCACAGCAATGCTGTTTGACCTTGAGCCAAAATCATGCCCAGGAATGACTCTAGCAATGTAGCAGCAGGTACAACTATGAGCCATATTCACGCTTGAGTCCTGACTAAAAACAATTGGGCAAGGGCAGACTCCTGCAGAGAAAGGTCTCTTGTGCTGGAGCTACCTCAGGACTCCCCTTTCAGCTGAGAGCTGTGTTTCAGGTCAGACTCTTGTCCTTGGTCCTCATCAAATCTACAATGCCTTTGGATGATGTCTGTGCACGTGATCCTTGCTGGTGCAAAAGCCTGGACCTGTATTCATGGACCTCTCTGATTCTGACCATGACTCAACTTGTTGACAGGATCTTAGGCTTTCCTTGTCACCCTGAACTTGTCTAGAGATCACTTGGCTCCTGGCTGACCCTACTGACCATCACTGACCTGCTTTGCTCACCTCATTTGAGGTCTGTGGGACAGGGCTTGAGTCAATGTGACCCCTGCCCATTTAACCTAGCTCTGACCCTGGATCCTGGCTTCCTTGGCCTGTGGACTAGTCTATTCTGGACACTCTGTCCTTCGTCTCCTTCTCCTCAGCCTGTGGCAGGAGGGCATGCTGACAGCTCCTCATCTTTTGAGAGCAAAATTTGATTTTATGTACAGTACCAAGAAGCCTGCATTAACAGCTTCAGGAAATGTATCTCCCAATATTGTTTTTGTCCTTTTTATAGCTGTATGGGAAAACCAAATCACCTTACATATTCCTATATTCAGATCATAAAATTATTTCAGTTTAAAAATTATTCTAATGCCACTGCAGCACTGGAGTTACAGACAGGAGACATGAAGTATTTGTTCCTTTATGAACTTCAGTTTTTACTGGTCAAGATACTGTTACTACAGAGCTGTCCCTTCCAGTTTCCAGATCTTGCACAAATTAAAGTGTTGTCATCGCTGTAGTTGGAGAACTGGGAAAACCTTGGCTTTATGGTTCCAGCTTTATTAATTTTAAAGATCTAAAGAGTTTTCAAGGTCAGCTTTAATGCACAAGAACAATTATGTAAGCAGAAAAATGAAGAAAATACTGCAATATTTTTATCTAGTTGCTACCTTATGATAGTGAAAATAAAAACTCAGGTGAGAGACTCAGAAGATATAATTAAACAAAGTGATAAAAGAAGCCACAAAGTTCACACCCAAAACTCAAACCATGACATGGCATGGAAGATGGACAGAAAAATGCCACGTGTTATACCTTATTGTTCATTGACATTTATTATGATTAACAAGGAAAGCAGGATGATCAATGCAAATGCTAGATGCTAGTGATAGGTAAACAGATTTTTATTATGGCAAGGCAAGATCCTCACATTTCTTGTAACTGGAAGAATTAAATGACTTAAATATTTAATGCTTGCAACCTTTTCTCTGTGATTTACTATAAACAGCAGAAAGTCTGAGGATGATTGAATGGATGCTTTGTGGTCAATATGAAAGAAGTTTATGATGAATTAATTCTATTTGACATAGCCTATTCAAAAAAAAAAAAAAAAATTCCTCAGTTTTATTCTAACTATAGCTGGCAGTCTTAGGATACATACACTTCACAGAATCAGGATGATCCCTGGGTAAAATTAGCATGGTGCAATCCAGCAGATTTTGTCCTCTGTATGCTTTTTATCTGTATACATATGTGGTACTGAGTATTATGGGAACAGCACTTAGTTGGCAAATAAACAGGGATTGCGTCAAACTCCCCAAATTTGTCTGGAGATCATATGATTAAGGAATTCCCAGGACATTTTCAAATTTACTGCTATGAGAAACGTGGAGCTACATATGGCGAAAGAAAATGTTCTCACAACATAATAATCGGACCTTAAAGTGGTGAGGACAAAAATTAAAAATTATCTTTTTGGAGAGGATGGAGACTCTTAGAATACTTGGAATACTTGTACACTTCTGTCTCTCTACTCTTGACTCTTTCAAGGAACACAAGTAAGTCACTGAGGTCTAACTTTCATGTAGAAAGGAAGTTTTAATTTTTTCCTCCTTTTGATAAATTATACATAATCCTACTAATTCTAATGTTTATTAGAGTTTCACCTAATGTGGGCAGGGGTGTAATCAGTTTATCAGCTACAGATTGCCCTGAAACTCTTTTTAAAAAATGAATGAATTAGTTGTCATCCAGAGATCTGGTGCCAAAGAAGTTTTAGAGGAGAAGTTGCACGTTATTGTTTAAATATTTAATCCTGAAGTTCCTACATCTGGAGGCAGTTACAAATAATTTTGTCTTTTTATTCCTACTCTGCTCTTCAACTGAAACTTCAGTTTAAGACAGACTCTCTGATGAATCCTCTGTATAATATTTTGCCCATAGAAACAAAAAAGCCAAATAAATCATCAGTAGCCAGTCAGCTGTGTAAGTTATCTGCAGAATTTTTCTGTTAGAATGAAATTAATTACTTGAATCTTATTACCATGTTAACATTTTTCTAACATCCCTCGGAGAAGAGACTTGAGAAGTAGAGGAAACAGCTCTTTCGGGATATACTATAGTGGTGGCAGCATGTCCTAGCCTAAGACTATCTGAAATATTTAAATCTGTCCCCATGGGCTCTGGTGCAATTCTTTCTGATGGAATAATACTGCTACAAATCCTAACCTGGAGCACTGTGACATGAAAACACATGCTCTCATTAATTTTCCTATACATGTCTAGATGCAAAATGTGCAGATTTAGAACTTGTTTACAAATCCTTACTGAATACATAGTTGATTGACATCCAACACTTCAAACTCTAACTGCTAAAAACATAAGACATGGCAAACTTGTACTACATTGAAATAACTTTCTTCTTTGGCCAAAAGAGAATTGTGACAAATCAAATACTTGAGTAAATCACATCCTTGAGTCAAATAATGAGAACATGGTCATGGTGTTGGCAAGCTGACAGTCTTACAATCTCTCAGTATTTGTTAAATTTTTGTTTGGCTTTCATTTGCCTTAGGTCATTCAAACTGCCCAGCTGTGGCTTTTACATGTCAGTGAAGAATTTCTCTAATTCTATCTGGTAATATTTAATTATTTTTTTTTTTTCCTATATCTACTTTTGAAAAAACACTGAAGAAAGGGATTTTTAAAAGTAGCCCATATCTCCTTGAAATTATTCAGATCTATGAAAAAAAGTCCATTGAATTAAGTCACTGCCTGCTTTTGAGACTTGTTGACTTACATATCTGTAAGCTGAAGCTGATCTTGCAAATAGCAACTACAACTTACATTGTATAGTTATACTGCACTGTCCTCTGTCAGAAGTCCAAATAGAACAATTTTTTTTTCCTAGATGGCAATATATATGTTATCTGTAAAATACATAATGTATGATATGACAAATATGTGCTACACTTGGTGGTAAAATTTATGCCTAATATCTCTCCCAGAGTATTTGTATGAGGACACTGTCAAAAGACAAAAAAACCCCAACCAACCAAAGAACAAAAACATTGACAAGCCAGAGACGATATTGAGAAAGAAGCCATTAGAAGCTAAAATTGCATTTTTGGCCTCTCAACAATAGCTGACCCAATGACCCAATTTATTTCAGTTGGAATGTTATACTGGCTGGCTGGTGCTGCTTTGCAGTGCTGTAATTTGGAAGGATTTTTACCTCCTTAGTTACAATAAACCAGAAGTATTGCCTTGTGAAAACAGAATAGAAATTAGAATATTAGAAACATTGCATCATTCATGCTAGTGTTTGACTGTCAATTTCTAATGGCTAGTTAGCTTGTGAAAATCTACATGATATTGGAATAAGTGATTTTATTGCCTTTTTATGATATACAGTTTTTCACTTTCCCCAGCAAGGTTCATTTGCCCTTCTCACAAAATTATAGTCAGGCTTTCCTTTTTACAGTGCCTGGTTTAAATGCAGTAGTTGGAATGTTACTAAAGACTTCCTTTATGCTAACCTTTCTGATAATTTTTATTGACGTGACTGCAAATATGAATCCCTTAGATTGAAGAGACACATTCTCCACTTCCTTAAAAGCTGTTCTAGGCACTAGGCTGTTAGGAGAAAGGTACTCACACTATGTTTTTCCTAGAGCAATGTTCCTGAAACGAGGAGACTTTTAGTGTTTGCTACAGGGATATGCAAGCTTTGTGCTCTGTCAAATATCTGCATTATATGTGGTTTGGAGCTGAAGCTCAGGAAGTTTTCCCATCCTGAACAGCAGCAAAGCTTAAGCATGGGCTGGGTACTCACTCTGTGTGTTTCTGTGCAAGTATGGGCAAGTAGAGACATTTTTGGTTCAAAATGGAGATTCCAGTTACCTCCAGTGTTAGAGAATATCAGAAGGGAATCATTCTTAATCCTGTCTCTCTGAGTCTTAGACACCTAGTTTTTGCCTACGTCCAGAAACACTTTTTGATCACTTGAAATCATAACATAAGCTACTCTTTTATGCTTAATATATAATTAGACATAATGGTATAATTTCTCCTGGGTGATCAGGTCCTCTTCTCTCCTCTTCTCCTCAACACAATACACATATGTTAGGTGAATGAAAAAATAGTTAAGTTCAACATTCTTTCTTATGGTACAAAAAAGTCAATGCAAATTATACAATCATTATGTGATTGGTTTCTGCCCCATTGTCTGCTTCTTGAATGATATAGGACACATTAAAGTAAAATCTGATACATTCAAACAATGACATGAATTTGAATTTGTAGCACTAACCATCACCAGTAAATAGCAAAAAAAAAAGGTAATTTTTACTATGTGCATACAAAAATAAGTGATACTTCATACGAGTTTATTTTTGCCATGGAGTTAAACAATTAAGCAAGGTGAGGTATTAGAGCAACAAATATAATTAAAGAGACATATTTGTTTCTTAAATGATTTTGGTTGAATAGGATACTGGTATTTTTTTCTGACAGTCTGCATAATGATAACACCATCAAATGATGACATTATTTCTGCAGTGAATATGCAGAAGTATATCCTAAAGCTGGATGGTCCTTATTGTACAGTTCTACTTTTGATGTAGCACTTTTCTGACTCTTCCTGCTATGTCACATTTGTCCAAAGAAATGGGACTCAAAGTCATCTGAGTTTAATTTCATCAACCGGACTACACTCAGTAATTAGGATCTTAGATAGCTGAACCAGTGATCACTGTGATCTATGAATATCCTCCGCTTTTCTAGTCTTGCCTGGTTTATCATCTAATAACAGCAGGTTGTGGGCTTCTTCTGAATGAGCCAAAAACTCTGTTAGGCACAGTGCAAGAAACTCTTCCTCAGAGCTGCAGTTATATTCCAAGATAGAGGACATTTGTTCAAGGAGGTCTCAAGGTACCAGGGGTATAGTATCTTGCCCATTCCTGCATTTTGAGGCCAAATTAAAGAATTTATTTTGCCACTATTCTTCAGTAAGATGATAGAATCTCATGGAAGTAGCCAAGGAGTGCTGTGAGAGTAGGTGGAGGGCACACGGAAAAGTTGTTACCTCTGCCTGTTAGGAGAGGCTGCTGCTGCTGATTTCAGCTGAATGATCATCTCTGCATACTTGGGCTTCAAGTACGTAACAGGTAACTGCTTCATGTGCAGTCATTTAATTTAAAAAAAAATACTATTTCAATAGTTGCCTTAATGTAAATAATGTTACTTGACTATAGTAAATGTAGTTCTTAATTTGGGTCACGGATTGTACAGTATCATCAGTAGACTACTCCCAAAAAGGGAGAATAATTACAATGTAAAAACTATGGTAAAGTCATGTTTAAGTCTAATTAATGTCATTAACTTTAAAAAAAGATAGTCAAGCCCTAGAGTGCAACAAAAGGTTTGATTTCCCTGAGGAGCCACATCTGGGATCCTCCTACAGACTGCCTCCCCATAAGCCCAAGATACCCAGTTCAGCCCAGGCCTGATCACTGGTGTGGGCAGCCCTGTGCTCTGCTGTGTCCCCAGCCTGGCTCTGCTTGGATCCTGCTGTACTGCACCCTGGCTGAGGTGGGCACCGCATGGCCTGTGCAGTGGTCACCCTCTGCTCCTGCCTCCTCCTCCTCAGGAGCAACCCCACTATGCTGATCCCTGACTGAGAGGTTAAAAGCTAGGATATTTTTTTTTCCTTCAAAGCTAATGCATTTATACATTCCGAAACAGTCAGAAGAGACTGCTGCAAGGGTCAGATAGACCCTATCTGGTTTTCTTATTAATATTGATGGATTTAAAATAAGGGATACCAAATCTGAAGAAGGAAAACTGCAGTCATATTCTCACTGGTGTCACCACTTGCAAAGTACTCACTGGAGTCATTTGCACTCATCAGACCATCCCAGTTTTTGTGCTACAAGTGTAATACCACACCCTACCAGGGCACATTTCGAATCACAGATTGGAAGATTTGTGTGCAAGTGTGCAAAAGTAGTCAAAAAAAGTAGTATTACCTAAGCCTGAGTCTTATAATTCAATCAGCTAAATAAATACTTGCATTGGTAAATGTCCTGTCATGTGGTCTACATGACCTAAGCAAATTAATTCAAGTACTGATTTCATATATGAACACTTGACAGCCTCCCACCGTTTAGACACTTGCAATTCCAGCATCCATTTATAACGTGCATATACTGCAGCATAACTCCGTCGCCTTTTTATGTCTCCCAGGGAGACCTTCATCTCTAGAAACTCAAAAAATCAGTTCTCTCTCTTTATGAAGTGGAGGAAAGCACATCCTGTCGTCGGGATGGTATTCTCAGGAAATGCCTTTTTAGCTGCCTCAGCTCTGAAACATGTCTGGAGCACTTCCATCAGTTGTGTAAGAAAGTAGCAGTGATTGTAATAGATCATCTTTCTCATTAAAGGGCAAGATGAGAATTCTTCAGATAAGGAGTGGCCAAATTATAGGGCTCTGTGAAGACAAAGCCTATCATTATAAACTATTCTTGGGTATGCACAGTCAGTCACTTCAGTGAACAGGTCACAGGAGTCACACTGCAATGTCGTAACTTTTAATATATTTGTAACGAGCATGTAAACATAGAAAATGCTGTCATATAGAACAATATTTTATGTACATTCATCCCAATTTACTCTTCTAAGAGCATTTGGATTACATCTACAGAGTTAGTAAAACAATAATGTTTTCTAAATTAATACTTTGAAATCAGGGATAAACCACAAAATTATGCTTTAATATAATTAATATTTGTTCATGTATACTTGAATTATAAAATTATATTTGTCATATGCTTTGCTATGCTTTAATGTACTTCAGTAGCACTAAGCTTCCACAAAAAAAAACCCACCCACCCAAACACTCATTATATTTAATCTTAGGCCATCTTCTTTACACGTGTATTGTTTGAAAATCAGGACAGTTGCACATTTCATACAATTGTGTTTTCAGGAAAAATATAGAGGGAGGAAACAGAAAGACAGCTTTAGTGTGACTCCATCCAGTAACTGAGCAATCAATGAAAAAAGTCAAAGGTGGTTTTATTTGCTTTTAAAGTCAGTGGAGGAATGAAACTACTATAAAAGTATCCAAAATTGAGAAGTCAAATATTTATTAACACTGAAGGAAAGATTGAGCTGATTATAGGGCTTACAATAGGATTTTAGGTTCCTCTTTTAAATAAAATACAATCAATATAATCCATCAGAGCAGTCCTCCGTTTATTAGATTCTTCTGTTTAGGATGTCTTTGCAGAGTTCAATTTGTCTTATTGGTTTGTGTTGAGATACTAAGGACAGTATCTTCTACAGTTATATATAAAGAGTGATTGATGTTCTTCCACCTCAAAAGAGTAATCCCTAGTAAAATAAATAGATGACATTAAGTTTTTTTTATCTCAAACTTCCACAGTTCAGACCTGAACTTCTAAAAATAATCCCTTCTAAAAATGGTATCAATCTTGGCCAGTCTCTATTTATAATACTGAAATTAATGTGTACTTAGTGCACTGAGCGGTAAGGCTAAAGTAGAAAATTTGAACACTGTTTATAGTGGGGTTTTATATATCTTTTTCCAATGGTTTCATGGAGACTTTTAGGATGACATTAAGCATAATTCCATTAACACCCTACACTTTCTAATAAAGTATTTCAATTATGTAAATATATATGCTCCAATTATGTGATCAGGCCAACAATAATTATGTATCTGCAGACATTAAAATGTCATTTGATGCAAAGAACAAAAAGAAAATTAGAGACACAGAAGTAAAAAATATGAAAAATCATGTCAAAAGTTATTGCAAGACAAAGGTTATTGAAAGACAGTCACTCATATAAACTAACATTGCCCCACCTTATCCAAGTCTCTGTTCTGTTTCCTAACTCTTACAGTACTCAGAACTACTTTTGTTGTACTCTTTTTTAAAAGATATTGACAGTGAAGTGATGCAAGGTGAGACAATATGGCCATAAGTCTCCCAACAATTCTCTTCTAGTTAAAGATTCCTCCTTAAAGAAAACCAAAACCCTTTACGGTTTGTTCTGCTACATGATTTAAAAAACATGTTGTTTGGAATGAATGGTCTAGAAGTGCTCTCAAGGCTAAAACTGTCATTTTCTGAGTGTTGGAAGAGATAGATCTTGCTGGCTAGCACTGAGCATAGAAAATTTCAATTATTATCTTGTTGCCATCAACACTCAGTATGGCTTAAACACATTGTTTCACCTGTTCACAAACTTGGATTTGCTGCTTATTGACAAATTTCTGTCATACCAAATATTTTCCAAGCAGAATACATATTAGTTTGACTTTTATGCATTTCCCAAGACATATCAGTTTTAAACACGTGAACTTACGAACTCTGAACATAAAGGGCTATATATGTCTTGCCAGCTTGTCTCCTGAAAGCATGAGAGGACCCTTGATTTATATAGATACTCACTTTATTTAACTAAATGAGATAGTGTTATTTATTTTTGATCTATAACCACACAAAAATCTTTGAAGTAATATATCTTGCTTTTCAAGGAGTCATGTAGACAGAGGTAGCTTAAGCGTTTCATTCAGATCTGGAAACTGTAATTTATCAAGTGCAATGTACATAGAGAAATTAGCTTGATGCAGCTAATGCACCAAATTGAATGCTATGCTCTCCCATTCAGACTGCTTTTAACTAAGGGCATATACAGCAGTAACTCATAGTTACAAATTTACAGCATTTGGAAGCATCAGCATTTTTTTGCATCTGTAATTTGTTACTTTTAGGTGAAAAGATGAACTTGCACATCCCAAGATGATTTTCCTATTTAAGTTGCTGAAGTATATATAATTAGATGGAAAAAGTTTTTCTTCATAAACTTGATCCTACTTTATAGATCTGTAATGCCAGGTTGTGGGTAAAGAAATACTAGCTGCATGTAAATGCTTTTTTCATGTTTATTAAGCCTGATAATAAAGAATTATTTTTATTTTCTGTAAATAATCAATAGTATTATTCCTCAGGTAATTCATTATGTTTTGTTCCATATAACCCTTCTGCAATAAATCTGATCATAGGAGAAAATTATTTCAGTGTGAAAATCATGCATATATAATCCAATTTATTGTTTTGGATCTTCATTTATTCTGGGTGTCATAATGATTCAAAAGGGCTGCAGAAAAGAGTAAGCATGAATTTGGTAGAACAGTAATTAATCTAGGCAAATAATAGGTATTCCACAGATACAGCACAAGATTATGCCCTGTTGGTTGTCTGTGGTGAAGAAAGAAGTAATAATAACATGGTGTAGAAAGAAGTTTGGTGTTAGCTAAGGTTTACATAACCAGGCCTTTTAGTGGATGAAATTCTATTTAAAACTATCAAGCTATTTGCAGTGGCCTGAAGACCATTTTTGGGTATGCAGGGAAACACTGAGTTCAGAGGTACTGTAATGGTGCAAAGGGAATGAACTTGGTCCAGATACACACTGAAATGTCAAGCTGAAAAAAAAAAAAAAAAAATCTTAGGGCAAAGTAACAGATGTTTTTAAATGTAGGAATAGACAGAAGTAAAAACGTCTGCGTAGAAACCTTGAAAAAGCTCCAGACTACTGGAAATTGCAAAGTGCACAAAAGGATTTGCCATGTTTCTTTTCTTCAGTACTTCATTTTATAAGTCCCAGATGGGTGGGTTGGTCCTCATTCAGAGGGTATCCATTTTAGTTAAACAGGCTTGTTTTTTAGGATTGGTATTTTCCATTAGGAAACACTTCATCCAGTACTTCTCACAGTCTCTCTTACACTGAGGACAGTGATGATTTGCAGTGTATTGGCAATACTCGGGTTTTGTTCCAGAGATACAGTATGGTTAAATACCTGGTAATAGGAACACATAGATCTGTAGCAGAATCCATGTCTACAGATGTGCAAAATTTCATCCTTTTCTTTCCTTTTTTTCATCATTATACTTTTTTTTTCCTATTGAAAGAGATTCTTGCAGCGTGTTTCAACATTACTATACTCCTGAAGCAAAAAAAAGAAAAAGATGTCACTGAAAAATCTCTTTTGAAAAGCACATGAGGCTTTCCAAAACAATGGCATCCTGAGGAAAACCTTGCAGAACAACTAATAGTATTTTGCCATGCCAAATGTGTTTAGTTTAATAATGGTGTAACAATAAATGACAGAAGAATTATTCATTATAAGAATATATAAACTGAATTT